>CAJQZN010034001.1:0-16504 GCA_907164685.1 Colias eurytheme | reverse complement strand
AAGTGACAGTAGTACCCACCTCAACGCTTCGCTTATGAGGCGTGCATAATATAGTCAACTCATCTAATTCTGTGACAAAACAGAATATGAAAAAAAAAACAGGTTAAACTTTATAAATTTTATTTTTATTTTTAATAGGAACATTAATCAATCTTCTATTTATCAAATGGAGCAAGTGTAATCTTAACACATATGAATTCACTCAGCGTAAAATGAGCTTAATCAAACCGCGATGACTTGTCTAATTCTGTGACAATCACCATAATTCGGTGATAGTACTTCTCTAATTCTGTTATAACCGAATTAAGTGAGTATTTATTATTTTTTAACACAAAAGTAAAAAAAAATACAATTAATAAAAAATATAAACATATTGAAAGTAATAATTATGTATTTATTTATCAATGAGAAATTATCAATAGAGGGGAACCATAAAAAATTAATATTGGACATTATAATTGTTTGTGTGAACAGTGTATGTAGACTCATTTTTGACTGCAGAATATTTTGAATTGCGGATGTCAGCGTTGTTTCATTATATTTTCTATTTTTATTTTTGTCTTCCTCCATGCTGTCTAAAATAAAAAAAATAACTCACTTAATTATGTGATAAAAAAAATAACGGACTTTTTTAAAATGCTTGAAAACGATCCTACTTTTAAACCTGAGTAAAAATTAATATTTTCTGACTTAAACGACTAACGTATACGTACTAAAAACAATTATTTCTACAAGAATTGAAAATAATAAAAATTTGCTTGGTTAATTCGGTGACACTGTTTTGAGTTGCAATCTTGAAAATCGTTAACTTTTTGAACCCAGGAAATAAGGTATTATGCAAAAACAAATGAAAAATTACTAAAATCTTTATCGGTATCAACAAGAATATGTTTTTAACAATTAATTGTCAAAGTATCATGAACTTACACTCACCTTTTCTATTTAAAATTAATTAAATAATGACAGCACAGTTGCACGCTACCGGTGAAACGTCAAACATGGCGGGCGCAGTGACAAATCCCGTGATTGTTACTATCTCACCCGCACGATTTAAACAAAAATTTGTACACGAAAAGAAGCTTTATTACCATACCATAGGGTTAATTTTAATGTATTGGATTTTACTCCTATAACGCTGTAAAAGAGTCCAATTGTTGTATCTCCGAATTAAGTGAGTCACATAATTAGGTGAGTTTACCCTACTATCAAAATCTGTCCAGTAGTTTTGATTGAAACCCGGACAAAAGACAGACATCTATAATTTTATTATAACAACTATATTACGAAACTCTGTACTTATAAAATATAAGGATAGTTAATCCAATATTTTATAAGTATTTTTTGCACACCCTACTAAATGACATATGACCTAAGTTAGGTTTCCTTTACCTTAATAACTGGTTATTATTACACCTGTTGCTATTATACGCGAATAATTTGCTTAGAATTATTGTATTCGTAATTATTTATGTATAATTGATATTGATTGATTGGTTCGGTCAATAATATTGTTGTTGAGATAAGAGATTGTGTTTTTTGTTTATTATTACGTCAGAAGTGGATAACGGATCTTTAAGCAAAAAATAAATAGAGATCCGTGAAGTCGTTTTAAAGGATTGTGATACGAAAATTTTATCTGTTCTAATAGATATGAAGAGTTACTTGGTTTTTTAGTTTTGTTTTACTATCTTAGGAACTACTGGTTCAAATTGGATAATTTTTGTTCCGGGCAAACTAAAAAGTTAATTTTGTGATGTATCGATTTTTATATTACTGAGTGAGATGAGTCTTGGCATCACGCATTTTTTTATCATTGAAACAAAAGAAATTATACTGTGTTGGTTGAAATTGAAAAAAAAAACACATTACGTAATTTATGGACGCTCCCTAAATGCCTATGTATGTAATTTTGTAAGTTTTAGGTACGCGGGCAAAGTCGCGGGTAAAGTTAGTAATAATATAATCTACATAGGTAATCTTATATATAAAATTCCCGTGTCACAATGTTAGTTACCATACTCCTCCAAAACGGCTGGACCGATTCTCATGAAATTTTCTGTGCATATCGGGTAAGTCTGAGAATCGGCCAACATCTATTTTTCATATGTACCACGGGCGAAGCCGGGGCTGACCGCTAGTATAATAATATATAAATATCTTACCTGTACACAAAAGGTCCAACTTCTTTCACTTTTATAGTTTTATCAATCCCAGCCATAAATTCCTCAGCATTTGTGACGTTAAATAAATAAACTTTGACGTATAACTCCACTTCCGGCTTCCGCCACATTTCGAAAATTTCGCCGCCATCTTGGAAAAGAATTTTCTGTAAAGGAGAATTTTTGTTATGAAAATAAATAAAAGAAGTACCTACAAGTAGTTAAATTATATTTTCGACTAGCTGCACTCCGCGGTTTCACCCGCGTGGCTCCGCTTCTGTTGGTCTTAGCGTGATGATATATAGATATAGCCTATAGCCTTTCTCGATAAATGGGCTATCTAACACCGAAAGAATTTTTCAAATCAGACCAGTAGTTACTGAGATTAGCGCGTTCAAACAAACAAACTCTTCAGCTTTATAATATTAGTATAGATTTGAGATTTGAGTATGTAGTAGAATTTGATTTTAGGATTTTCTTATGAGAATGAATTTTATTTTCAAAACTAAGATTGCGTTTCCACCAGTAATGTGCGAGGATGTGTAGTAAGGAATGTGTTTGTACTTTGTAAATAACTAATAGTACCTACCTATCGCTTCGAACGCTAAATGAAGATGAAAATCCATGGAGGGTTGTCGCGTAAGAACCACAGGACAATTCTTTGGCATATTATGTAGTTAGATATAAGTTACATATTATGTAAAATTGAATTGTAATATTGACATGATTTTAAAAGAGCAACTATGGAGTTTCTTGTCGATTCTTCTCCGTAGATACGGCTTTCCGAATCGGTGGTAAATGTTAAAAATATGCAATGACGATTCGAAAGTGCTTCTAAAAGAAGTCTTATTGAATAAATAAATGTTTTGAGTTTGAGTTTGAAGCGACATGATTGTTTCGTTACAATTTTACAAACACACTCCTTGCTAAGCATTTTCGCACATCTCAGGTGAAAAAGCACCCTAATGTAAAATGTAGAAGTTTGTATTTTTGTTTGCTATTTTTTCATAGTTATATTAAATAGTTATCTACTACATAACTTGTACTTATTTTGTTTAAATTTTGAATTACATACTAACAGATTTTTTATCTAAATCCATACTAATATTATAAATGCGAAAGTAACTCTGTCTGTCTGTTACTCAATCACGCCTAAGCTACTGAACCAATTTTCATGAAATTTGATATCGAGATATTTTGATACCCGAGAAAGGACATAGGCTACTTTTTATCCCGGGAAAATGACGCAATCCCGGAAATCCCACAGGGACGGGAACTATGCGGGTTTTCCTTTTAAAACGCGGGCGAAGCCGCGGGTGGAATCTAGTTGTAATGTAATAATCAAAGGAAGCTTTAAGCAACGGAAATTCATATCTATTTCACTGATCTATTTTCTTTACGGCCACTAACTTTCTGTGTCAGATAATGTTTTAATTATGAAAGATATGTACCTAAACTAAATATATACGGTTGATAGTAAGATAATATCAATTTTAAATAAATAGTGATGAAATATGTCATAATAATTAGTATTAAATATGATAATTCTACACTTACATCTATAATATATTTTTCACACATAGCTTAAACTTAGTTAAAACTTAAAACTAACTTAATTACCCATCTGTTCACTACACACGTGCACACTACAAGTAAATCTGTATATTTTAAACATATAACTTAAACGTAACTTAATCATAACTTTTAAAACCAACTTACCCATCTGAACAGTATGTCATAGGGATGTACAAATGCTATGAATAATCCAGCCCCTATACAGAAGAATCCTATCATCAGCAGGATGAATAAACCTGGAAAAAATAAAAAAAATATTTTAACATAAAAAAAGCAATACATTTTTTTAAACAATTTTCTCTGTTAAATTACATCATTATCCTTACAACATTATAAATGCGAAAATGGTAATAGATGAATTTTATAAATGAGATTTTTTGATTTGACATTTTACACACATGAATGTATGTTTGTTTCTCCACTATACAAAAACCACTGAACAAATTTTGATGATATTTGGCAGTGATGTAGCTTTAATGTTTATACAGAATAACACAAAAGCTTCGAACATCTAAGCGTAAAACTCTGAAACAACTCGACCAATTCAGCAAATTTTTTACGTTTTCATGAGAGCGCGAAGGTTCTTACTTACGATGAGAAAACACGAAAAAGTAGCAAACAGGTATTTTTACCAGGGAAATGACTAATTAAGAAATGAATTAAACATAAAATATAGGAATTAAAACTTGTTGAAGTGAAACTTCTTTATCGGTAAAAAAATAGTGTAACATTTTTTCGTTACGCGTGACATTTTTCCGTTACGCGCCATCTTTTTCTTATCCCTACCACGGGTGATTCGACGTATTTCTATAAAGTTGCATATAGTAAATTATTTTTTGAAAAATAAGGTGATAAAGAAGTTTCACTTCTTACGTGTGTACACTAGTACACGCACACATTTTTTTTATCATCATTAGTGTATGATACAATTATGTATGGTTAAATATTTAATTGCTGTTGCACATATCCATATTATATAAAAATATATAATTTATATTTTGGTCAAGGTAGAATAATTATAATTGTTATAACAATTAATATACGTAGTCGTTTGTCAAGAATTAAAAAAAAAACACGTGATATAACAGGAAGGATATTTTTTTGTGAAATTTTAAAGAAATTCATAATACATTATAGTCAGAAACAAAACATTAATAAGCATAAATGCAAAGGTCAGTTTGTGCTAAAACATTTGAATCATAGACCTTGAGTTGCATAAAATTCGGTAATACGAGGCTTTCTTTGAAACCCACGAAATATTTAGTCAAGTGATTCATTTAGAATCCTAAAGTGGGCTACTCACATACCTGCAGCGGGGGCAATATTGGAATTGCACCATTAATTGATGATGAATAGCTCCTTAATTACTAGGTACCTATCTAATAAAAAAATAATGATCAAAATCGGTTCACTCAGTCGAAAGTTCTTAGGTAACAAACCTAAACAAATACACAGTCAAATAATAAGCGTAAGTCGTTCCTGCTTTTTTCAAGTCGGTTGAAAATAAATAACTTGAACAGGGTCAAAATAGTAAGTACCTATTATGGGTATGAAAAATATTGTCATATCCTTAAATAAAGAAATAATTCCGTCGTGCCATTATAATAATAATAAATAATAAACTTTTATTAATGTATTGATAATAAATTATTTATGTGCAAGTCACGAAATCTGAGGATAAAAAAATGTCGTGTGAACGTCTTCAAAATTATTTAAGTATAATTAATTGTAATAAAAATTAATATAAAAGAAACCATAATCTTAGAGATAATAAATGATAGGATACTTTATATATATAAGAAATAAAATATGTATATTCATTGTTTATATTTTCCCTAAGGGTTATGTGCCCCGACTTCATCCTCATTATATTAAAGGCTAGCTGTGCTCCGCGGTTTTTCGCGCAGTGCTCCGCTCCTGTTGATCTTAGCGAGATGATATATAGCCTATATCCTTCCTCGATAAATGGGCTATTTAACACCGAAAGAATTTTTCAAATAAAACCAGTAGTTCCCGAGATAAGCGCGTTCAAACAAACAAACAAACTCTTCAGCTTTATAATATTGAGTATAGATAAACATTACATAAGTAAAACAAGTATACTCAGTAATCATAATGTATTTCATAAATAGGAAAGCTGATATTATTTATTTGTTTTTATTGTAAACTAGAGGTCCGCCCCGGCTTCGCCCGTGGTACATATTTCGCAATAAAAGGTAGCCTATGTCCTTCCTCGGGTATCAAAATATCTCCATACCAAATTTCATGCAAATTGGTTCAGTAGTTTAGGCGTGATTGAGTAACAGACAGACAGAGTTACTTTCGCATTTATAATATTAGTATGGATTCTCACAGGTCATTAACAGTTTTCAATGGCAAGGCAAAGTCAACAATATTTGACCGTGAAAATTTCAAGAAACATATTTTTAAGAAATTTTACAAGTTAATATGCTCTACATAAAGTTCCGTATCTTTTTTAAGAATGAAGGTTTTTGATTCTGTAGGTACCTATAATATTCTTATGGCGCATTTACTTCAAAAGAACATAGAGCTAGAGTTTAACATTATTTCGTGATCTTTTAGTGTAATGAAAACTCGTATTCAGTGTTCAGTATTAGAACATTGCGTAGAATCTTTTCGAACGCACTAAGAACAATGAAAGAATGCTCTACGCCGGTTTACACTAGAAGAATTTAACATGGGGTTAGATTAACGTACGAGCAGTGGTGATGTTATAACATGCGCAGATTAATTGAATAACCAGTTTATTTCCTTGCTCGCTCGCCTGGTCTCGAACCTCGGACTTATCGATTTGAAATCCAAGGTCTCTCCACTGAGCTACCACTGCTCTCGCTCGTCTATGATAATCCATACTAATATTATAAATGCGAAAGTAACTCTGTCTGTCTGTCTGTTACTCAATCACGCCTAAACTACTGAACCAATTTGCATGAAATTTGGTATGGAGATATTTTGATACCCGAGAAAGGACATAGGCTACATTTTATTGCGAAATATGTACCACGGGCGAAGCCGGGGCGGACCACTAGTACATATAATATAATATAGCCTATAGCCGTCCTCGAAGAATGGGCTCTTCAGCTTTATAATATTAGCGTAGATTCCAAAATGTATTTGCGAAATAATTCCAAATTTTATCGAATTGAAAATTCAAATTTAAACTGATATTCAAATAATTTTCAAAACGAAAACGGCATTAAATGCATTAGGGCTATAAAATTCAAATAAGATGTTGATTGACCTTGTAACGATGTACATTTTATCGAATATGCTAGAATTCGAAAAGCTATCGGTTATAAAGATATTATTCTATTGAAATTTAATTATAATAGACAAATAAAATAATAATCTTAATAATTACGATTTTGTTTCTATAACTGGAGTAATTAAAAAAAATATAAATATACTTAAAAACTCTACAAACACGCATAAGTAGGTACGTTATACTATTTGTCTATGGTTATATCATATTAATTAATGGTTATTATTATAATTTTCTTTATATTTTAAAATTAAATCATAAACCTTTTCCGTTTGTACACTCTTATCTCTGAAATTACCAGACCGATTTAGATAATTTTGTACGTCTTAAAGTTTATTATAATGTTCCTACATTTGAAATAATTATAAAATATTATGAAAATATAATATACCTAAGACAGGAAATGAAATAGCGAACGAAGCGAATACGTCGGGACTGTTTTATATAATTTTCGTAATAGGTCCTACAGCCTACTATCCTATCCTACTAATATTAATAAATGCGAAAGTTTGTGAGGATGAAACACAAACACAGTGTGAACTGTGAGGACAAATATTACTGAACCGATTACAATGAAATTTAGCTCACATATAGAGGGTAACTAGGATTAACTCATAAGATAGGTTTTATCCCGGAAATCCCACGGGAACCAGAAGAAAGCCGCGGGCGGAAGGCAAGTTACTCATAAATTATTATATCTATACAACAGTACATATTCACCCCGGTCTAATTATAAAACAAGGTACTGATAAGCCAATGAATTCTAATACTCAAGTAATAGTATATAAATAAACACATATGATATCATATATAGCAATTAAACAACAACCTCCAAATTGTTTTTAATATATTAATATATGCGAGCCTTGCGAATTTTATAAATAATTGGTCCGATCGCTTCCGCTATTTTGTTGTGGATTAATTTTATTCAAATGTCTGCAACAAAATATCACTACATAGTATTTTTTAATAAATCGACTAACTCATCTACCTGCAGCAGGGGCAATATTGCAATTGCACCCAATTGGCTCCTTAATTGTGATGTGTATAGGCAAGCAGGGGCAATTAGAGAACAGCTGAAATTGCTCCGACCTCCGACCAACCGAGATTGTTCCAATATTGCCCTTGCGGCAGGTACGTGAGTAGTCGGCTTTCTCAACCGATTTTGTTGAAACTTGGTACAGAAAATCTTCAGACCCTGAGAAAGAACATAGGCTACCTTTTATTGCGAATATGCACCACGGGCGTAGCCGGGGCGGACCGCTACTTTACAATATAAATATTTTTAGTCTCTATTATCAGATAAACCACAAGATTCATATAAGAGTGTCACCAAGTCTCTGTTTATTAAAATGTAGTGTAAATACATTATGTAATTAAGTATAATTCACTTTATCTAACACAAACAAACATCTTTGTTCCTCATGATTGTCGTTTAAAAAAACCCAGATGAGATGCTATGTCAATTTTGTTATCTAGATCTATGGTAGACTATAGATATTTGTGAGGTTGTTTGTTTGAACGCGCTAATCTAAGGAACTACTGGTCCGATTTGAAAAATTCCTTCGGTGTTAGATAGCCCATTTTTCGAGGAATGCTATAGGCTATATATCATCACGTTAAGACCAACAGGGGTGGAACAATGCGGGTAAAACAGCAGGGCTACCGTTGAATAATATCGTACGAGTCGCTGCGCTGCAGAACACAGTAGATACAAAAGAAAAGCACCTGTTGGAACTTGGACCTCACATCTTGGACGCTAACGTTAGTCCATGTTAGTCTCAAACAATCGAAGCTTCTACAAAAACTTAAGACATTGGTCTTATCAAGTTTCAGAATCATTTTAAGGTGTTAATTAACACTTAACAACCCTTCACACAAAGAATTTCTTAATTAATATTTTTTTAATAAATAACCGTGCCGGAAACCAAATTCGCGATATCGTTAGGCCTAGCCGACGGAAGCGACCTTAAAAACGTTTTTGAGGTCATACAATATGTACATTGTACAAGGCTTGTTGCATTTTATGTAATACGATGACCCCTTGGTGGGAATTTCTTGCTTTATATTTAGTAGCTAACTGCTCCGCGGTTTTACCCACATTGATCCGCTCCTATTAGTCGATGTTTTTATCGACTAATAGAAGCGGAGCGTAGTATGAAATATATCTTGAATAATAATTTTGAAATCAGACCCGTGGTTCCGGAGATTAGCGCAATCAAGCAAGCAAACAAACACACTCTTCAGCCTTGTAATATTAGTATGGATAATTATAATATGATGGTCTGATTGGTAGAATGATAAGCTAACTATTAACTAGGGAAAAAGTGCATGGTCTTCTTTGTTTATCGTAAAAAAGTAAGTATATAGGACTTCAACTTTGTAATAATAGAAAGCTCTTAGAATTTTAGTTCAGTCATAATTTCAATAGTTATGTTAATTATCAAAATAGCAATATATGCTTCTATTCATTAAAAAATACATTTAGAATGACACTAGAATATTCCATCCTTTCAATTAAATAATATATTACCTATATAACTATGACAATATCAAAACAGATTATATGGTAGAATATTGACCTTCGAGACACAAATTATTAGTTCGTAGATCAGGGCCTAGTTCTTTAGATCTTGGACTTTAACCCTAATAAAGTTGTAAAACACTAAAATTAGCGATTAATGTTTAACCATTATGCTTTAGTAATTTTCACTAAGTATATGCTATATATCCTTTGGTTAAATATTTCTACTTCTAATAATCTGGTAAATTTTGCCAGTACACCCTAATTACGCAGCAAAATGGAATAGGTATACTTTAAGATCATTGACGTACAACAAGACTCACAATTGCAAAAAGGTCGTCGATAACTTTTCAAACAGAAATGAACTTTAATTAAAATAACACCTTATTTCGTGGCAGTAAAGTTGTAAATCTGTTGTATCGCACATCGAAAGCTCTGCCTAATACGCGTAGCAGACGTTTGATTCGGACGATTTTTGAGCAGGATCGTGAGTACAGCTGTAGTTTATAATACGTCAATGTTTACGTTCTATTCTGAGATAAACCGAATATAAATGTTTAAGATATCGTCAAAATCAGTAAGCTGAGACTTACCATAATCTAAACATCAAATTCTGTAATGGTATCCGAAATATCTCAATTTAAACGACACTAGTTATATAGATAAAAATAAGCATAGATAACAACCACAGGAATGAACTGCTGGGGAAACAAAATCACATCATCACAAATAGTGAATCAGCACTTGTATTTAATACTTATATAAACTTATGGTTTTATAATATTTGCATGCACGAGAGATAAATCACACTATAAGAGGCGTAGATCACGATAAAATGACAACAAGTCTTAATACAGTTCCTATGGACGCGTATAATGATGCTGCTACGATATTTCTAAAATACGCTATCAAAATAACCGATAGACGAAAAACGACAAAACATCGAGAAAATGACAGTTCGTAAAAGCTCCAGTGCATCTCGTGAGGTTGATTATGACGATCTGTTATCTTCTGCTGGTACTTTTGGCAAATACCAGTGGTACTTATTTTTAATAAGCGGCCCCTTTTATCTGGCTGATGTGACAGCATTTTTCGCTCAACTATTCATCACTGAAGCGTCACCGAACCATTGGTGTTGGATTCCAGAGTTGGAGAACTTAACGGCCATCGAAAGACGTACTTTGGCTATACCGTCAGATGGCAACAGTCGCTTTGGATATTCACAATGTTCTGCTTATAACGCTAACTGGACAGAGGTCTTAAAAAGTGGTCAATATCCTAACGAAACATGGAGCGTTCAATCGTGCATATACGGCTGGGAGTACAACAAAACAGAGATCCCGTATCCGACTATAACCAGTGATCTTGGTTGGTTCTGTGATAAGAACAGCTATCAAGCAACCGCACAGTCTATTTTCTACCTTGGGTCCATAGTAGGAGGGTTCATTATTGGCTGGATTTCTGACAGATTTGGACGAATACCTGCCGTCACAGTGAGTAACATGATCGGATGCATCGGCAATATTGTCTCGATTTTTGCTACAGATATTATTGTGTTTTCTGTTTGCCGATTCATTATGGGCATGTGTTTTGATTCTTGTATGATGATGGCATACCTTATAGTATTGGAATACGTGTCTCCGAAGTTTAGGACAATAATAACCAATGTACCATTTGCAATTTTCTTTACATTAGGCTCGACGGCGATACCTTGGATTGCTTTGGTTTGTAACGATTGGAAAATATTTTGTGTAGTGACGAGTATCCCGATGGCATTCTGTATGTTTGCTCCATTCATATTACCAGAGAGTCCACGTTGGTTATTATCCAAAAATCGAGTGGACGATGCTATTAGAAAAGTGCAGAAAATAGCAAAAATAAACGGTAAAACTATCTCGGCCGAATTGATTGAAGATTTCAAATTGTCAGTGAAAAATCAGAAGGATGACGACAGCTCCAGTTTTTTGGAAGTTTTTAAACGACCGTTGACCAGAAAAGTGTTTATCTGTATGTGTTTATTGTACATGTGTTGTTCTATTGTATTCGATGCGCTCTTCCGAAGCGTAGGCTCATTGAGTTTCGACTTTTTCCTATCATTTACTCTAGTTTCCTTTACCGAGCTACCATCACTTATAATAGTGGCCTTTTGTTTAGATCTGTCTGGTCGTAAATTAATATCAGTGGTAACGCTCTTCGTGTGCGCTGTTTTTTGTATCGTTATGACTTTTATAGGTGGAGGTCTACCATCAGTGCTTTGTGCAATAGCAGCTAGGTTTGCTGTTAACATATCAACTAATGCAGCTATGCAATGGTGTGCGGAGATCATGCCAACAGGTGTGCGAGGAACAGCAGCGAGTGTGGTGCATATATGTGGGTATTTAGCTACAGTTATATCTCCGTACATAGTATATCTAGGGAACTTCGTACCATGGTTGCCCTTAGCAATAATAGGGGTGATTGCTATTTTGGGTATGTTATTTTCTTTGCCAGTGCCTGAAACAGCGGGTAAGGAGATGCCGCAGACATTTGAGGATGCAGAAAATATGATTTTGAATGCAAAGTTGTTCGAAGTGCCATTTTTAAAGAAAAGACTGAACGCATAGATAAATAGTAAATAAGAAGTATATAACGCAAATAAAATGACGTTTACGTTTTTTTGACTTTTTTTTTTGACGTTAGTTGATGTGACGTGGATTACAATTAGGATTTAGGTTAGATTGTAACAAATAAATGTACTGTGGAAGTTGGTGTGTTTTATTTTAATACAATAAAAAATTATGTGTTTATAAAAACTTGTTTTATTACTATGAAACTAGAATCCGATATAAGTGAGGGAAGCGAACTATGAGCAATTGATATATAGACGCTACATTAGTTAGAATTATAAGTGACAGGATCTAAGAGATTCAAATAAAGTTACTATATTATCTTCTATTTTATCTTTTATTTTATACATTCCGATGTTTTTTTTTCTTTAACGATACCTAACTATATTTTTTAATGGATAAACTCGAAAGCTATTCAACATTGTTTTGAAATCTTTTTACAGTGAAACCTACGCCTTAGTGATATATATAGGTTATACTTCGTTTTCGTATAATTTCGGGTCAACCTTTGCTAAGCCAAGGCGTGAGTCTAGTTATACGAAAAATAAGTTAAAACGTTAAACTGGACAAGGCTTTTAACTACTCCTCTGCCAATTGCAGTGTCTTGCAATTGTAAGTCATATAATTAATATAATATGAAGTTATTCGATACATTTTTTTTCTTAATGACTATTAAATAGAGCTATACTAATTTTATAAAGCTTAAGAGTTTGTCTGTTTGTTTGAACGCGCTCATCTTTAGAACTAAAGGTCCGATTTGAAAGTGCTTTCGATGTTGAATAGCCCATTTATCGAGGAAGGCTATATATATCATCACGCTAAGACCTGCAACAGAAGTGGAGCCACGCGGGTGAAACCGCGGAGCGAAGCTAGTTATTAAATAAGGCAAAATGGATTTCTCAACCAGTTCAAAGTTCCAAATTTTATCCAAAACGGTACAGTGGCATAGTGACATAATTTTAGATAACTTTTATTTGACATTTTATTATTAGTATTGATAAGGATAGGGAAAAGAATTTGGGTAGGTAAGTGAATACGGAACGGAACAGAATTATTTAAAATATTGATACCATAGTAGTTTTAAAGTATCGTAAAGGTTAAGATTTTGTTTGTTTGAACGCGCTGTTCTCAAGAACTGATAATAATAACATACCTACTTATTATACACAAAGAAACACAATAAGTGAACGTATCCTTCCTAATATTATTATAAATGCGAAAGTTTGTGTGTATGCACATGTATACATACTAAATATAGAGGGTCACTTGGATTAACACATAGAATAGGTTTTATCCCGGAAACGGGAACGGGTTCTATAGGGGTTTTTCTTTGAAAACGCGGGCGAACTGTGGGCGGAAAACTAGTAAATAAATTTAAACACAAAAGCAGTAGGTACAACAGGCGATTACTGGTTCGAATTAAAAAAAATCTTTGGATACTGCATTTATCGATGAAAGATATAGTTAGACTATAGCTTACATTGCGACCAATAAGAGAAGAGAAGAAAGATAGTAGACCAAGTCGATCAACTAGTATGGTATAAATTGAAAGCAAAAGCAGATTCTATAATAGTAGAATACATTGAATTGCAAGACGCAAATTACTAATTCGTAGATCAGGACTAAGACCTAAATAAAATGTTAAAAACGACTGAACAAGTAGTATTTCATATACAGAAAATCTCACTTACCGCCTATCGGCAAAAAATTGTTCTACCAGTACACCCTAAACACTAAGCAGTAAATATACTTCACAACCTCAGAAGTCAAAACTACTGAAAACAAATAAAAATCGGTTAAGCTTCTTCGGAGGATTGCAAAAGAGATACGAAAATTTCATAAAAGATGATGAATCTGGTCTTATCTATACAGATGATATCTCATATAATTAAAACGACAGTAATTAGATAAAAATAGCTTTAGATAACAACCATAGTAACTGAACTGACTGCCGGGAGACGAATATTACATCATCAATAAATTAGTTGTTTATCCACCTGTGTTTAATGCTTTTATAAGCGCCATAAACACCTATGATTTTACTTTATTTGCACAAGTGATAAATCTCACTATAAGAGGCGTAAGCGAAAAGCCTTAACGTAGTTCCTAAAGATAGGACGTATTGTACATAATGTAATTCTTCTACATTTTAACACGAACAAAATAGCAAATAGACCACAAGCGGAACATCGATATCGATAAAATGTCAGACCGTAAAAGTTCAAATGCCAATCAAGAGGTTGATTATGACGATCTGCTATCGTCTGCCGGTAAATTTGGCAAATACCAGTGGTATTTATTCTTTATAAGCGGTCCCTTTTATCTGGCTGATGTATCTGTTTATTTCGGACAACTATTCATCACTGAAGCGTCACCAAACCATTGGTGTTGGATACCAGAGTTGGAGAACTTAACGGCCATTGAAAGACGAACCTTGGCTGTACCATCAGATGAAAACAGTCGCTTTGGATATTCGCAATGTTCCGCCTATATAGCTAATTGGACAGAGGTCTTGTTAACTGGACAACATCCGAACGAAACATGGGGTGTTCAACCGTGCCAATACGGCTGGGAGTACAACAAAACAGAAATCCCATACCCGACTATCACCAGTGATCTTGGTTGGTTCTGTGATAGGAACAGCTATCAAGCGACCGCGCAGTCTGTTTTCTTCCTTGGGTCCATAGTAGGAGGGTTCATTATTGGCTGGATTTCTGACAGATTTGGACGAATACCTGCCGTCACAGTGAGTAACATGATCGGATGCTTCGCCAGCATTGTCTCAATTTATGCTTCGGATATTGTTGTATTTTCTGTTTGCCGATTCATTATGGGCATGAGTTATGACACTTGTATAATGATGGCATACCTTATAGTATTGGAATACGTGTCTCCGAAGTATAGGACAATAATAACAAATGTACCGTACGCAATTTTCTTAACGTTGGGTGCAACTGTGATACCATGGATTGCATTGGCTTGTAACAACTGGAAAATATTCAGTTTAGTGTCGAGTATCCCAATGGCATTCTGTACGTTTGCTCCATTCATATTACCAGAGAGTCCACGTTGGTTATTATCCAAAAATCGAGTGGACGACGCTATTGGAAAAGTAAAGAAAATAGCAAAAACAAACGGTAAAACTATTCCGCCTGAATTGATTGAGGATTTCCAACTGTCAATGAAAAATAAGAAGGATGACGACAGCTGTAGGTTTATGGAAGTTTTTAAGCGTCCATTAACTAGAAAAGTGTTTATCTGCATGTGTTTATTGTACATGTGCAGTGCTATAGTGTTCGATTCGCTCGTCCGAAGCATAGGCTCGTTGGGTTTCGACTTTTTCCTATCATTTACTCTTATTTCCTTTACCGAATTACCATCGCTTATAATAGTGTCATTTGCTTTAGATCTAACCGGTCGTAAATTAATGTCAGAAATAACGCTCTCAGTGTGCGCTGTTTTTTGTATCGTAATGATTTTTATAGGCGGTGGTTTGCCATCAGTTCTTTGTGCAATAGCAGCTAGGTTTGCTGCTAACATGTCAACTAATTCAGCTATGCAATGGTGTGCGGAGATCATGCCAACAGGAGTGCGAGGAACAGCAGCGAGTGTGGTACATATATGTGGGTATTTAGCTACAGTTATATCTCCGTATATAGTATACCTACGGAACTTCGTACCATGGTTGCCCTTAGCAATAATAGGGGTGATAGCATTAGTAGGAGTGGTATGTTCTTTACCCGTACCAGAAACGGCTGGTAGGGTTATGCCACAGACTTTTGAGGATGCAGAAAATATGATTTTGAATAGGAAGTTGTTCGATGTGCCATTTTTAAATAAAAAAGTGAACAGATAGTTATGTAACCCAAGTGCTGTTTGAATTAAATTACGTTTAGTATAATGTCGACGTTAAGATTTATATTATTTTGTTGTACAAATAAACGTCTTTTTGTAGTGTATGTGTTTTATTTTAATACCAATAGGAACAGGAGTCTTGTTTTAATGGTACTTAATGTAGTCGAAGCATCAGACTGAAAGCAAGATAATATTATGTCTATACTAATATTATACAGCTGAAGAGTATTTTTGTTTGTTTGTTTGATCGCGGTATCCTCAGGAACTACTGGTCTGATTTGAAAAATTATTTCGGTGTTAGATAGCCCATTTGACCAGATAGGCCTATATAGTTTAAAGCCTGTAGGCTTAATATAATCACGCTAAGGCCAACAGGAACGGAGACACGCGGGTGAAACCGCGGGGCATATAGCTAGTAATATAATAAGACGATCATTAATTTACACATATTTATATGTATATTGCACGCCTCATAAGCGAAGCGTTGAGGTGGGTACTACTG
>CAJQZN010033999.1:0-12396 GCA_907164685.1 Colias eurytheme | reverse complement strand
GGCTGGTTTACGACTTGAAACATTCTGAGTTATGGGCGGTTCAAATGTGAACAGCAATGATATTTTAAGGTCGAGGTTACGGATATTAGTGTCTTGCTATTAGGGTGCTATTACATTGTCTTGTTAGGAACACGTCTGTTAAAATATTTCAAAGAGCCTTTATAAATAGGGATAAAAAGCTCTCCGCACTTGTTTTTCCGGCCGTCTAGACATATCTCCTTAAAGGAATTTAATACTGTACTTAAGTCGACGGATGTCCCTAAAGTGATATTGAATCGATATCCCTGAACAAGCAGTCTATAGCACAAGCTAGAAAAATATAATTCATGATTGAAACAGAAAACTTTCGGTAGGTATATTATGTTAACAATTGATACCTGGGATAACATACACAGTAGGATTTAATTCTATAAAGAGTTTGAATACAAATGCTACGTACACATTCAATCAATTTAAACCATATTGTGCTGTGAGAATAAATCGAAATATTTACCTAAGACATTCAGAGTGTACTTTAAAAGTATTATTTTTTGTCAAAGTAAACAGATTTTAAATAAAAATTGCCTCTCCGATTTGTGCAGAGAATAAAACCACTGCATAATGCATAGAAACATTGTGTGAAATTACACGATTACCCTAACCCATATAGAAATATACATGCGAATGGGTACAGTTTCCTCTACTGCTTTCTTCACTGCACGTTAGTACGCAGTTTAAGGCCGTGTACGCGGTCCGTGCGCTGTTTGGCTCAAATATGTGATTTTTCAAACCAGATTGTCCATCAACCACTTATCTTACAAACATATGAATTACTAATAATTTTAGGAAATTTTATTGTCTATGTAGTTAGTTAAGAGTTTTTTTCAATTAATACAGTATTTCTGAATACCATCAAGATAAGTGAGCCGATGATTACTTGATTTCACTTTTAGTGTCAATTTCGAAGCTAAAAATATCTGAAATTGCTGACAGATCTAACACACAATTATTTTTAACTAACTGCAAAGATCCTTATTAAAATAGTTAGTTAAAAGATTTTTTTATTTTGGACTCCTAACTTACGAAATTAAAATCCGAACAATGTGAATTTTTTTAGAAATCATAGTCGACAAAATGATTATTTTCACCAAGATATTTGACTTTATTGAATATAATTTATACATATTGCAATAAAAGAATGTCTTACTTATAAGATAAAATTTAAAAAATCAACTAAGGGCACAGGCACACGATGCGTTGCGGCGCCGCACCGCAAAGATTTCACCGTGTCAGTGGGCACACGAGCGGTGCGGCGCCGTAACGTTGTTCTATCGCAGCGGCGTCGTAGCAGCGTTGCACAGCGTGTCCTTCCTTGTGACGCAAAACAACTGAGGGGTGCCGCTCCGACGTCGCACCGCATTCACCCCTCCCCGCCTCGTCTTGGTGGATACAAGTCCGGTGCGGCGCCGGAGCGCATCGTGTGACATGCCACAGATATTTCTATGTAAGACGACGCAGCGACACCGCTCCGGCGCCGCACCGCCGCCGCAACGCATCGTGTGCCCCCGCTCTTAGGTACCTCTATTATTTTTCTACAATTTTTTTTAAAGTACTATAAAACACTGCGCGTGACCCGATTAAAATCAGTCGGCAGCGAGCCCTTCCAGAGAGAGGACATGTTGCTCGGCGCTCTCCTGTGGACCTATGCTGTTCATAGTAAAAGGATAGCGCAAGCCGCGATCTATCGTAATAGATCGCGGAGTTTTTGACTTGCGTTAAATAGAATATGCGCTCTTAACCGTGAAATTGGCCTTCAACGGCGTGACCCCTTTTAGTCTGAACTTGGCTGTATGGGTGCCGCGGCCGTGCTCTGTTTTTATGTTTATTGATATTAAAATAGCAATGCGATTTTGTAACGGAGTAAGTTTTAAGTGTTTGTAGTTTCAGACACAGTTTCTGAGATTGCAGTGAGGATAACGTTGGCTTTTAGTTTGTTGTTATTCAAACATTCGTATGGCGTCAACTGTCAAACTTACAATGCAAAATTAACACTTTCGTTTATAATATTAGCTTTAGGACTGATTTTTTAACTTATATGTCAGTTAAAAAGACAAATAATGTATGAAAATATAATTCAAATAGGCAAAGAAAACTATCAGCAAGATGTGAAACTTAGGCTATGAACCGATTACTAATTAATAATTCTTAATAAATGTAAGTACGGGCTTGAAAACACCGCACAACACACATTCATTTGTCTTCTAAAGTTTCAACATAAGCTCTATAGTTTCTGTAAACCAAACAAAACAAAAAATACTTTGCCAACACAATTCTTCTTTCCACCATTTATGCCCACATTCTTTAGTACCCCGTATTGTTTATAATCTGTCGTAAATACAGGTAAAGCGATCAGGATATTAGGCGCATTGCCAAGTTCCCATACAGAAATGAGTTTGCTCGACGCCGGCTTAGAAATCTAATAAGACCGGATTTCCTGGAGTCGAGCTGATCTGGCTGTATGTACGGGATAAAATATAGGAAATTCGATGTAGGATTTCTGTGACGGCGAAAATATTTTTCTAACAATAATTCATTTTTATTGGATTTCGCATTGAGCCTAAAGGCGTTAGTGCTTGTTATAAATGAACTACTCGTACGTGACTTGAATTTAACTTTGTAATGTCTTTGAGGTGTGTTGAACGTTATTCAAAGTATTGAAGTAACATTATGCGTTTTATAGCTAAGATCATTCTATAATAAAATATCAACTTCGTTTTATCCTCAATGTTTTTGCATATGGTTCCCTTTGTAATATATTAACAATTTTTTTATATTTAAATTTAACTAAAATGAGGATCAAATTAAAATAATGTGCGCCATAATTCCGGATAAGAGTTTCGCGTGGCATTAAATTTGAATAATATTTTACAAGTGCAGTAAGCGCGACGTGTAATGAGAGTCCCGTCGTTCCCGGTTCCCGGTTACATTTTATATAAGTTTTATAGCTGTCGTGTCGGAGCCGTGTCGTAAAATTTAAAGGGGAAACGTCCTGGCTTGTTTATTTCTGCGTCTACCGTAAAATATCATTATGGGTGCGCAAATTCATGCGTGAAGCTTTTGTTTAGGCAGTCTATGTAAAGAAAAGAATGATCAAACAATCATGTACTGATCAGTACTATGATCGTTGAGGTAACATATTTTTGTTCGCGAACTAAATTTATAGCAGGATCGTAATATAAATTTCAAGTGGTACATTGGGAATGGAACCATAGTAACTATATAATGTGAATCAAAACTTTCTTTATATTGTTTGTACTCTACTAGAGTAACCGTAATATAATATACCTGTATCACATAAATATATAAAATCGTATGTTTCAGGTTGCAGATAATGTTGCAGCGTCGCAAGAAGTACAAGAATCGCACCATATTGGGCTACAAGACGCTCGCTGAAGGTGTCATCAGGATGGATCAGGTAATGTTCATTTAAACTTTGTTCCTAAAATGTATAGCGATTTGAGCAACGAAGGATTACGAAAAAATATAATGATGAATGAATGAGTATATAGTGTACAGAGGCGCCACAAACCGCTGAATTTACGATATTTGGTCACTGTGAATAATAACACACACTACAAGTACATACGTTTCCCATGCAGAATATCCCTGCTCATAAATCACTTCCGTATAAAAATATACCAGCTTAATTGGAACAGCAATTTAAAAAAAATGGTATACGTAGGAAAAGGCGAATAACTCTATTAAACTTTTAACCAACAGCTTACCGTGTATCGTAACTCAAATATTTAAATCTAACCTCGTATCCGACATAGTTTGGGCGATTAGTGAATCATCCAATTGAACGTTGCCAGTCAGAACTAAAAATATATTGCGTTCTGGAATTAGTAAATTGTTCAGTGGATTAACGTTATGGAGGGTGAGCAAAGGTTACAAAAATATTGACAGAGTATCCTCATATTACAATAACGTACTGTACATTCATATGAAGATCAAACCAATACGTATTTGTAGAACAACTTCAACTTCAAGCACGTTCAAATAGCTCGTGGTTTACAAAGTCGATGCATCCGAGCATACAGTGTAGCTCGTTCTGAATATTTCAAACAGGATCTTTGAATTCAGTGCCTGCATACAATGGAACACGAGCAACTTTGCCTTTTCATACTTTAGTTATTAAACGCTGATAGTTGGAATGTGCGAATAGAAACGTGCAGCGATAGTTTCACATTGCATCCACTGTTAATATTGAATGAGTAATATGCGAACGTTCAGGAAATTGCACTTGGCATATATTGATAAGTCTGCTTCATTAAAGCTGTTGGATTGCGGTTCCCATCTCTTGCGGGTATCGTAATTCATTCATTACGAGGTAATGACGGTAATGATCAGTCATTACGGCTCAACATTGGCATTATTGCTAACGATTCTTGTTGGAAACGATTGTTGATGTAAATAAGAATAATATGGTTGTTAAAAGAATAGGAATTACAGTTCGTGCTCGTAATAAGTACCATATTTTAGGATGATATTTTTTTGACAACCAAATAGTTTAAGCGCAAAGCAAGAATAAACCACAGCTTGACCTGTCATTAATAACTATTGTGTTCTTATAACTCGAATGACTGGAATAGAAAGAGGGCTAATAGATATTATAACCCTGTTATAATTCTTACTTCTGAGTAGCTAGTAGTAATAGTAGTGCTTAGTTGTATCTAAGCACTTAATTTCAGTGGTAATCAAAAGTAACAAGGCCTCCCAACTTGTAGCATGTTTATCAAGACCTATTTAAATTTATTTTAAACTAGCGGTCCGCCCCGGCTTCGCCCGTGGTACATGTTTACGTTTTCTCTACATAAGAACCATCCTCGTACTTCAAGGAATATAATAAAAAAAGAATTATCGAAATCGGTTCAGCCGTTCTCGAGTTATGCGCTTACCAACACATTTTTCGATTCATTTTTATATTATAGATAAAATTTTATATTATAGATAAAATTCCTTCCCGCAGGTGCTCCAAAGGTCCATGGACATGGAGCTAGAGCTGATCAGCGTAGGCGGCAAGGTGGGAGCGGCGGCTGGCCAGCCAGTCGCGAGGCTCACCATCACCGGGCTGGCTTCGACCCCCGTGGACCATGACACTAAGAATAATAATACGCTGTTGATTACAGGTAGGTGTTTGCTGTAAAATAAGACATTATGTTTTTACAAATATTCGCTTCTTCGTAAATGAAGACCTTCTTTCCTTCCTTGAATTAAGAATCCCTAATTCCTTTATTCAAGAGCTTGTAAAATTAACTGATTAAATTACATTATAAGTTATTAACATTCAAACCATGGCTAACTTCTCTCATTTCTTTTGCTATTGTTGTATTAACTTTAAATAGTTACCTATAGATGGGAGCTCAGTAATAAATATCAATAAATATTATGAAAAAAGACTAACCACTTGTAATAGGTACCTTAATATGATCAACTAGTAAATCCAGGAACAAATAAATAAAAAAAGACGTGTGGCACTCGGGGACTGCCGCGGTAAAGCTATTGCATGCTATGCCTTCAAGCCACACCTCCGCGCCCGTCGGAGTAGGGAGCGTAAGGTTTTTTGGTTACGGAATTTCTGGATTCGGTCCCCGCGCTCAAGGCCCGCGATAGAAGCTATGCAATAGCTTAAAATTATATAAAATTCCATCTAACTTCCAGAGCGAGGCTATTCAGACGAAGAAGAAGAGGGTGAATTCAGTTCAGTGGAAGAAGCTGATGACATGCCATACGGAGCACCGGCGCGGCGACGGCCACATCGGCAGATCGAGTTTAACAAGGCGGACTTCTCTTATACAAAGGTAAGGTCCCTGGGGAGCTTTTTAGTATGATCGTACCGTTTGGTATGGCTTCAGGGCTCGGGCAGAATCATAGGGATACATTGTGGGTACCTACATTTTAGGACTTTTTAAAGTGTGGTCAAAATTTACTTATGTTTAGTTTTGTTAAGAGATTTTTGAAGGAAAAAAATATATAAAAACATTTATGATATATTTTTCTGAAAGTTATTAAATATAGGTTGCTGAAAATGAAGAAAAGAAAACCTGGCCTCATGTGCATGATTAGAACACGGCTTCCGCTATAGTCGAGCTTACATATATTGAAAATATACATTCAATTACATATATAATTATTGTTATTTATTAAAGTACATATTTAATGTTCACATCGTTTATTTAAATTCATATTTTTATTATATATTTATGATATTATGTCGAAGTTTATTAATATTTGATAAAAAAATATTTTATGTGCTTATGCAAAAAGTATGGTTTACATTAGAAATGTTGCTCCTTCGACAATTTAGTGGTCGAAATAATGTTTCTTTTCCTTAATTATTAATTAAATATATTTATAAAAATGTATTCAAAAGACGTTCTAAAGTAAACCATACGTAATATAATTGCTTGCACGCAGCTGGGCTACATGGAGCGAGAGAGACAGAGCTATATCCGCTCGAAGGCGCACGAGAGGGACAGCGATAGTGAGCTCGAACACGCGCCGAGCAAGCGCAAAGGCAGCCGCGGCAAGCTGGCGGTGAGCCGGCACGCGATGTTCAGTTTTATACATATGGAAATAGAGATTAATTTTCTTTTAACTATTGTATTAAAACTTTTCTGAGTTCAATTTTAAACAGAAGAAGCCTTCTTTAAACTTCTCTATTGAGCTCTTATAATAACTTTAAATAAGTTATTGTTAACAAATGGATGTAGAATGTGATAAGAAAGCTGTTCATATGTTAATTTCTATTTTCATACAGTTGCCTGCGTTTTAGGAATTGTAGATACTTCTAGTATGTAGTTAGTTTTGTGTTGTGTTCTTAATATTTAGTCCAATACACGTTATAAATAATTCATATATGATATCACGTGCTGTCCTTTCCTGTGTGGTGTGAAAAAAACAAACAATTCGTTTCCTTATGGTTTTCTATAAGTATATACAAAACTTAATTCTAATTAGTATATTTTGTGTGTATTCCCTACTAAAAATAATATACCTACACCAGTCTATCCCTTCATTCCTTTCTGGCTAAATGTATAATGTCCAATACTTGCAAAACTTCAAATACGAATTTGTAAGCATCTTGACACACACACTTATCTTACTAAGAGCTATTGTGTGGTACCTTTAACAGAATTTCACAAGTATCGAAATCTTTTTCATGTGCCTCTATATTCTATAAGCAAGGTTGCTATTTTATATCATCATCATCTATTTGATATGTGATACACAGTTATATGACAATACTTAATGAACAATGAAGGAAACTCTTCCAACATTTCTCTATTTATCAAGTCAATAGACTCCAGACCTATTTTCATGTTTCTTACGTCATCCGCACCGCCTTGACACAACCTTCGCTTGCTCTAAAAGTATGATGTCACTCTTATCAGTCGGTACGGGAGCAACACGATAAGATTAGTATTATGTGCACTACTGAATACGATGCAGGTAATTATTGCTGCGAGATTATGCCAAGTGAAAGTGTACTCTCTGGGATGAACATTGGCTCTAAATTTGCACGGAGGGTGTGGTTTGAATAACGTTGAAATAATTTTCCTTTTCAGCCGATGTGATTGTGTTTTGTGTGAATTGATAGTGGGTTTAAACGAACTTTGTTAATGTGTGTACATTAGTAACACTAATCGAGTAACAATATAAAGCCAGGGTTATGTGAAATTTATTGATGGATTAATATTTATCGCACATTGTTTGCGCGAATCTAGATATAATAAGGCATATAAAATTTGTCACAGCGTGGCCTTGGTTATGTTGTGTAGATCTAAAAACAAATAGACTGAAAGTGGGAATTTCCAATATATTTTTCCTGTTATAAATGTTAATGATACCTACTATTTGTCTAAAACTGTAACAAACACAGAAAGTAGGTTAGTTTAGTTTATGGCATTAAATAAGCGGGTAAGAAATATAAGCTCGATATAAATATTTGTTCTTAGCGTATCTAAATTAGTTTAAAGTCCTACTCGCAGATGAGTTGTGCAAAAAATAACTATTCAAACAGCTGGTAATTCATATCTACGTAATATAATGATAAAATAAATCAAGCTGCTAAATTGCATTGAAAGCTATTACAATTTACAAATATAAAAACAATGTCTTTATAGAAACCTGTTTTTTGGTGGTAAATAAAGTCCAGTTCGACACATAAATGTTTTGTTTTTCTATTCTTCCAGCAACGTAATCTAAAGCAGAAGTTCGCGGCGTTGCTGCGCCGATTCCGTGTGCCCGAAGAGATGGGGGAACGAGGCGCGGCGCGGGATAACCATAACGCGCAACGGGACATTGATGAACTGTTTCAGGTATGTTTACTAGATAGATAGAAAGAAAATACGAGGTAGATAGCAAAAAGGGAAGAAATTGCAGACAGACGAAAAATAACTTCTTTTTTTGGGATACGGTTGATTAGTCCATATCGCAGAAGTTAGAAGAAATATATTCTATGCTTCTCTATGAGTTAAAGAAGCAATCACTATCATACATCAAAAGAGAAAAGCAAGCGGTCTTAACGCTAAAGCAGCGTTCTCTTTCAGGCTATCAGGTGGTCAATAAGCCACAGAAGCAATTTAGCCTTCTTTTTGCTTTATTAGACTAGTAATATCTCAAAGATTTCACAAGATATTGGTAAAATGTAAAAACTGTGGACATTATATAAATATCATATGCAGTATTGATCATAAAATACAAGTTCGCAGTCATTCCAGGAACTCGAATCGCTCTCTTGCGGCGAGGGTGAGGACTCTGGTCCCGACCAGATGGACACAATCAGTATCGGCTCCACGCCCAAGCCCTCGCTGCGGCCGTTCTTCAGCAGCTCACGCAGCCTCGCTAACCAGGACCACCATAGACACTCGAATGGTGAGTGACTTTGACGTTGACGTTGACAAGTGACATTGATGTTTAGCGCGAAATTCGAACGCCGCCATTGTGGTTTTTTGTTTTTGTTTCTTTGTTGTTGATGGTGGTCAGTGTTGCAATTAGGCTTATAGTTTTCAGTATTGGAAGGTAGATGTTTAAATGTTTAGGTAAAGTTACGAAAATGTTGATAATGGTTATTGTAGATAGTAAATTATTTATTTTTCATATGAGTATCAACGTCACCCATACAGTGCCGTCTTTAGGATCAACGAGGCTATGGGCCAGGGTACTGGCTGGGGCCTATGTAAGGGATGGAAAATCCTTAAATTTTAACTTTAACATTTTTCAGTTTACAATAACGCAATAGGCTAAATCGTAACCCCGTCTCTTAACACCCCACATATGAGAGTTCAATAAATAAATTTTTTGAATCTTGTTTCTATTTTACCAAGTGTGTGATTTGATATTTTTCTTATTATGTTATGAAATTTGTTGTTGTATATCGAAAATTTTCAGAATTGTGGGGCCCCTGCCTACCTCGGGGCCTCGGGCCAGGGCCCTGCGGGCCCTGCCTTAAAGACGGCACTGCACCCATAAGCAGATAGATTAGTTGAATTGAATTATTAAGTGTAATGGAGATGTATATAGAATAATTTTTTGTAACTGTATTAAAGTAAATTGAAGTTTTAAAAATAATCGTGTTTAATTTATTGCAATAAATAAGTACTTAGCACTATTATATATCAGTAATACTTTACTTAAATACCTGGTAAAGATATCTAAAATTTAATTACAATTTGATATGAGCATTCAATTCGTGCATTATATGGTTGCTTTATTTTTATTTTGCACTAAATATAACAGATGAAAATGAAATGTAGGTAGATGTATCGTTTTTCATTGCATAATTTTGTGTTTTGTATATGTAACGCTGTGTGCATAGTTTAGTGCATGTGTGGGTGACAGTGGCGGTGCACATTCATGAACTAAAAACACTGGAAACATTATTAATCAAACATTGTGTGTCCATACTTACTGACACTTTAACATGTGCGTGTGCGAGGAGGTGGTATGGTGTGCGCAATTTGTTTTATTATTTTATAGTTTAAACTCAAACTCAAACATTCATTTATTCAATTAGACTACTATTTAGTAGCACTTTAGGCGATTAGGCTGATTTAATCAAGCCATATTTCACAATTGAAGGCAAAATATATAATTTATCATTCGTAAATTATCGATTTTGATGATTCACTTTTGTTTGAAATTTACTGCTCAAAATTACTATTTAAATAATACACACAAAAAGTTACACAAAGTTTACACGTCTTTTACTTTCATTGAACTCAAGTACTTATCAACACACTACAAGCCTTCCATGTCACTTAGAAAATAATTTTCATCCATTGAGAATACATCTACACACTTGCTTTATCGCCTACAAAAAACTCAAATTGCGCACTACACTCGCGCACGCACGCCCGCCACTCGCCCCACGTAAGCATACCGCATGCGCAGTGACGCGGCACGCGAGCGTCGCGTCCGCGGCCGAGCTGCGTCCGCGCGGCCGACACACGACGGTCTCGTTCACAGGTATATAGCGAGCGAGTGTGCGGTCGTGTGCTATGTTAGATTTAATCTAAAATGAATATGGGCTATGCCACTCAGGATAGTAAGGAAGTTTTCCGTCATAGAAAAACAAAAAAAAATAAGGATACTTCTTACTGCTGAATGGTCATGTTGTGTTGCTAATCATGAATGCTGAAAATTGTATCTTTTTATTTGGCCATTTATTAGATTCACTCGAGAATTAGGAAGAGAAAAGATTTAAATTTTTAATCTGGGCCGAGGTTGCAGAAAAACTGAAGTTGCTTGTTTAAAGCATAGTATAACTTCACATCTGTTGCAAAGATTAATTGTTTGTTTCATTATTTATGTAATATTTAAGTTTAGCAAATAAACTAACATAGCACATGATCGCACACATAACACAGTAATAATAACTTACAAAAATATTTTTATACAATTTTTGTATGACAAATTTTTATAAAAATATCTTAGAACTATCTGTAGCACATCACTAGCACTATTCATAGCAAGCTTCTTGTGTTGTCTTTTATTTTATTTAGCTTTCATTTCATGCACTGTGACTTTTTCTATAAATATATTTTTAACTGTCTTATCACTCTTATCTAAAGTTTATGATTGAATCCTCACAATTTGTGTTATCTAACAGATACATTATACATATGTGCACTGTATTGCCATTTGAAAATCCTAAAAAATCTGTCTAAATGAAGATGAAGACATTGACTCCCTAACTATTACAATTTCTTGGATTTCATTATTATTAAAGTGGAGTTCTCTTATTTTCCTTTCCTCCTATTGCTCAACAGTTCCTTCTTATCATTCCTGTCTATTTGATGCACTTTCAAAATTATTATAATCGATGTGCAAAGTTATGCCAATTCCATCCTTAAGACCTAAAAACATGGACCATAGATAGTAGCATCAACATTTGAAAAAAAAAAACAATTTTGAAAGTTTCTACCTATTCTTTGTTTTCTACCTATATACAAGTATTTATTTCAATAGCTGATTGAAATAAATACTTGTATATAGGTAGACGTATTGATTGTATCTTACGGTATAGAATCGGAAGCTGTACGTAGTTCAGCGGGGGACGAGAGAGGCAGTGAAGGGAATAGTGATGGTGACGCTACCCTCGACGCTCAGGTGTCTGGAGCGTCTGTTTCCAGCTCGCCTCCTAATGAGACCAAGGTTTGTAGCTTATAACAATGTGGACTAAAAATAAAAATTGGTAGTCCGAAAACTGTCGCCACAAGTCATTTATTAAAACTTTTTATACCGCATAGTTCGAAATATTGCGGCAGAATTCAATGATCATATTATAAACGTGAAAAAGTTGCAGCATGTTTAAGTGAATTTTGAAACGTCTAAATATCAAACATTCTTCAACTTTTAAATAGTTTATTTATTCTTCTTTCGTACTATTTTTACCAAATTTAATGTTACAGGAGGACAAACGCTCACGGCTGTTCCGTAGCGCGACAAGCGGAGGTAACTTGACGCCAGCGTCTGGCGCCAGGAAGAAGAACTCGCTAGTGATTGGAGGAGAGCGGCCGCTGTCCGCGCACGATCTGCCCGCACTGAGTCCTACTACGTTGGAGGTAAGTGCTAATTTTAGTACGAAGTGTGAAGTGTTAGTGATCAGTATGTTCGAATAGAGATGGATGAATGATGAATTTGTAACTTATATTCCTCAATAAATTACACGATTTATATTTTATATATTTAAGTAATCAATACTTTATGTTAATGGAATTTATGGAACGACGTGGTTGCTAAGCGACAAAAAAATGGTCAATGTTATATTATTTTGAACTTATTACACTTAGATTACAAAATAAAATACAGATGGAGCATGTCAATCATTCATCGCCCTTGTCAAAGAAAATA
>CAJQZN010033998.1:0-17119 GCA_907164685.1 Colias eurytheme | reverse complement strand
ATGTCTACGATTGTTTAAATTGCTATGAAGAAATATTAGGAGCATTACAAAATATGACGATTCTACATTATAAAATATTATATAAGTAGGTATATTATGACTGTATTCCATTACAACAATAATGTTAATACCTAACATTACATAAAATGTTATCGTACAATTAATTTAAGGACGTAATGGATTTAAACACGACACAATTACATACATCCTTATAAAAGATATCCCGACAATTTGCAAAGAGACTTCATAATAATATAATATGTGGTGATCTCATGGACCACGATTACCTAAATCTTGGATGTAATCAGCTGATAACGTTACATCCATTTATGTTTTTGTATTCTTATTTTTCAGTAAGAATTAAGATACATCAGTCATCAACATATACTAAAAATCTTACAGAAAGCATTGTACAGAAAACGCTTTTATATTATATTAAAGATATGCATGTAGATACATAATGAACAAAACAGTGGTCAGAAATTATAATGTTAAAAAAAAAAATGGAAAAATACGCGTGCGTGCTTGTCTATTTACATAAAATGCACAATGTGTCGAATTATACAGGTATGTTGAAGATGGTAAAAAAATTGAACATAGGTACCATATAGATGACCAAAACTTGACATTTTCATGTAAATGAAATATGCACAGAATCACATATTATTTTTGTCTACAGTTTTTAAAGTTTAGGTAAAATTACTAATGATTTTTTAACTGAAAAAAGTTTGTATTATAGAGAACAACTTTCAAATGCGGTAGATAATCCGCACTTTACTAACTATTACTATGCTATTACCACCTATTACTAACAATAGCTTCTTATTGTTTCTACTTCAAATGTCTCTAATGAAGCTAATTATTCAGAGAAAGTGTTGCTGGACGCTGGTGGAAAGCGAAAATCTATACTTATAATAAATCTGTAGAGAGGCCAATTCTGTACATGAAATATATTTAAAAAAAAACTATGAAGGGGTGATAAGGGATCGCTACTGATGCCAAAAATGCAATCAGTAAAATTTTTGTCTGTCTGTCTGTCTGTCTGTCTGTATATTCGTTATAGAAACAAAAACTACACGACGGATTTTAACCAAATTTGGCACAATTATTCTTCATACTCCTGGGCAGGTTATAGTAAAAGAATCATGTAAATCGGTGTAGAAACACCAAAGTTATACATGAAATACGCTATAAGTCATCGCGCGTGAATACAGAATCATGCCATAAGGATTATTTTTGTGTATCAGTTGCCGCGTTCGACGCGCTTCGCGGCGGGAGCTATAAAAAGGCGGCGGGTCTGCACCCGTTTCGCGTTGTCATGACTCATGGCATCACGTGTGAACGGCTGAACCGATTTCGATAATTCTTTTCTATTATATTCCTTGAAGTACGAGGATGGTTTTTGGAGATAAAACGTAAACATGTACCACGGGTGAAGCCGGCGCGGACCCTTAGTTATATTTATAGTTGCGAGTTATACAGATTTCTTAAAGCTTCTCTGTTTCATGTATTACAAATAGAGAAACCTTTTATATTAATAAAAGTTATTTTTTTATTAATCACGCATCATTATTATTATGTACAGTTTCGAAATATACTCGCGTAGAATTCACTATAAGTTGGGTGACAACCCTAGAATGACCGTAGCACGATAAGTGTTTCTGATTATTTGATTAATATAGAGGTTTGTTCAATTGGGTTTGCTTCACTTATCTTTGGGGTAGAATGTGCCCTCAAGATCACCACTAGATTAGTAAATTAATAGATTAGAAACAGTTCTAGGCTTCTGGGTATGTTCTGTATAGCTTATCTTTCAGCTAACATAATTTTGTTTTGAAATATGCGTCAAAAAGTAAAAGAACTATGCGTGTTTTTCTTTGAAAACGCGGGCGAAGCCGCGGGTGGAAAGCTAGTATAAAATATAAACCTAATCTTCTTATCTTCTTATATATAAAAATGAATCGCAAAATGTGTTGGTAAGCGCATAACTCGAGAACGGCTGAACCGATTTCGATAATTCTTTTTTTATTATATTCCTTGAAGTACGAGGATGGTTTTTACGTAGAGAAAACGTAAATATGTACCACGGGCGAAGCCGGGGCGGACCGCTAGTATGTATTAAAATACGGTAGGTATGTGGCCTGTATTTTATATATGTATAGATAGATATTGATTTAAATACGGATATTTCATTTTGGGTAGAATTGATTATCAGATGTTAAATAGTTACGTGAAATTCTTCTAACTACACACTGAAGAGTATTTTATAATTAAATGGTGGAAGAATTTGCATCGGTGTCTTACTAACCAACCGAGGATCGGGGAATAGTATGTAGGTATCTATAGTAAGTACACTACTAATAAAGAAGATGAAGTATGAGCTCGATATAACTCGATTTGTTTTGCTAACTAATTTAATTTTTTAAGACTTTATTAATAATTGCTCTGTATCCAACTCATAATTTAATTACCAACACGATTACGCGTGACGGCGATGGTAAGCCGCAGGACTTTCACTCAGCTTTGCTTAAACTTGCATTTGAAAGTTCAAAGATGTGTTCGGAAGGTCGGAGATTACTTGTGAAATACTGCATAGCATCTGCATAGTAATATTTGTATTGTTCGGATCAAGATAAAGGGTCAATGACGGTCTCACTTTGAATATTTCCAATGCTTTTTGAATTTAACTATATTAAAATGGCTAAAATTAGGTTGTCAAGGTAATCACCTTGTATGGAAAATGCAATATGTTTGTTTATTTCTACACAGTCTATTTTCGTTACGACATTGTTTATTATTGATCAGTAATAAGTTTATTGTCTGTTAATTAACACTCGTATAAAATATGCTTTTGTATGTGTTTACTTACTTCATAGCATTTTTTTCCTATTTTGCAATATTGAACATAATTATAGGCTACTTGTAAGTATCTAATCCGAAAGCGAATGTTTTTATATCCAAGTTTAGTTGGATTGATAGAAGAGAAATTGTTATCATGTAATATGCGTAATTAATTCAATTTAAATGTTTTGACCCTAACTTCATAGTCGGCGCGTCGTCCACCACGACTCGTGAGTGAAAGCAGTGAATGCATCAGTCAAATAATAATATCATATAATTTATAAATTACGAAACTGTTTATCATATCTACTTAATTGATAATCATATTTTGCTATTTGTCAATTAAACAATAGAAAGCGCAATTAATTATGTATTATTTATATTGAAAGAACATTGTCACGATATCTTGAATGTTTATCGACTCTAGTTTATAATATTAACATTGTATCGAAATGCAACATTGGTTTCGGTCGCACCGACACTAATTATGCCAAAAGGAAAATTAAGGGTGTATTACTTAATACTTAGCTGCATTCAGTCGTAAAGTGAAAGCAGATTATACCGTTATTGATCCGAGTGGTGCGTTTTACGGTGCCCGTGTTACATCATTGCTTGAGGTCATCACAACTTTTTATTGGTTAGGTATTGGTACTATAATTGTACGGAATATTGGGATATATTTTATTGTCCTTTGTGTCCTATAAATTTTTTAAATCTAAATAATAATCGAATAAATTTGACTTGTCGTATATCAATTGAATGAGAACATTTACTGAAGAACTGTAACTAATCGATCGAATAATTAATCGATGACATTTATTTATTATTTATTTTTTATTATACACCTAACTACGTCATGTAAATAAGGAAAGGAAACATTACACATATTGCACAATTGACGTAAGATACATTAAGTATATAAACCCATTGTGTTGCGATTTAAAGTATAAAACTTGTGATTGCTGAGGCTACAATGATATGTTAAAAATAAAGAGGAAGTGTTTATTCAACAATTGAGATTAGATATAGTCACACTTATAATGCAGGAATGGAAAGCACAGCGGTGCAGACAGGCTTTTGTTTGCACAGATGAATCATTGTTAAGAAGTACAAGACTCACATATAAATAATTATCATATGTAAGAATTGACTTAACGTTAGTAATAAACATATTTTTTTTATATTTCTTGTTTATTTTATTAAACACTTCAATTTTATAAAATTAATTAATCAAATGCATCATCGTAGCCTGCAACTATCCTTTAAAGAAACTCGAAAATTTTATGTAAAATTATGTAAAACTCAAACGTATACAAAAAATATTTAGTGCGTAAGGCCAAATTTATTTAACTCACGCTTTCAAAATACGAAGGTTCTCATTGGTAGAATATTTTGTCATTGACACGGCACATTTCAATAATATGAAATAATAATTAGCACAAATATTCTCTGCATACGGGGAGTCGTAACGCATAAAGATTAATATTAATTAATTATCTATTGTTAAAGGAGCAAAGCAAGAACAATAATTTATAAATAAATTGGACGTTAATGACCTATAATTGTAATTACAAATATAATATTGTCCGCTTGCAACACACATTGGAACCCAGGCGCATATTTCCCGGGTTCCGAGCAGCCAGCTTCCTTCATACAATAGGTGAGTTGCTGCAATGTTAGTAGCACAAAAAAGGCTGTATGTACGCAACTCGAGGCAATTGTTAGCACTTGGTGAATGCCGAGCTGTGACGAAACAATGCGTGTAGCACTGTATCAATTAGGTTGGATTTACGAAAGTACGTGTATACGGTTTAAAGTGCATTTGATTAAAGTAGCTGTGCATTTGTGGGACTGGTGGGATAAATAAGTTTTTAAATGAACAATTGGTATTTGATTACAATAATTATGGATTAAGCATTTCAAAAATAATATAAAATATACACGGTTTCTTTCAATAATTATCAGCAAACGGCAAACTCCTGACTCTCGTGTTCTGCATTGCAATCTAGTGTTAATACGAGAATCAGTAAGATCCCTCAAAATTGGCATTTTTCGATGCAGATACGAAATATCGTGTAGTAGAAAAAATAATAATCGAAGTCAATAAAGAATAAGCTCCATAGTAATTATATGAGAATGTGTCGTATACGTGTTGTCTCTACCAATTAATTAAAGACAAGTATGGCAGTATAAATTGTAATAATTCTTCTACGGTATAATATTAAATGCATTTTATTTAGATCAGGGATTTCGCTACCATTACTTATAACTTATAATATGGTCAAGTTATCATGATTGAATGAACATAATGGAATTTATTACCTACAGTTGGTTTAATGCTCTAAGACATTTTTAATAGCGCGTTGAATTCTAATATATGGATCGAAGGTCTACAGGCTTATGTAAATGAATATATTAAAATTTGCGACTGTCCTTCATTTAATTAACAACATGAATATTGCTGTTTTAATAATATCTTGATTTTTATTATACTTTAATAGAATTTGGTTTAACTATATTAAATACACAAATCCTTTACGATACTTTTTTTAATCAATTTACAATAACACTGAAAATATTAAGTAACATTTAAAAACATGATGTAGTCTATTCCTATTCTTATACTCTCCTGTTCCAACTAATCAGTAGAAGACAGATCTAAACAGCTTATCATTTTGACATCCCATCCGCATATCGGTAGTGTTGTCATGTATCAGATAAGGTACACTCTTTTTACTGTAAACATTAATTGGTACTTCCATATGCGTTTGCTCACCGGAGGAGAAAATAAGAAAGATGGCAAATAAAGATAACAAGCCACTAAAGTGCATTTGAAATTTAGATTTGCATCGTTATGCAGCTATATATCCTCTTAGCATGAATGTGTTGAATGCTTGGGTTTGTATTGGCTGTTTTCGTTCTTTGTACGTATTCTATATTATTTGTTTTAAGATTAAATGAAACTTCACTTGGCTATATTAAATGTACCTATTTAAAGTACATGTATATTAGGTATAATTACATTATTTGAATCATCAAGTTAAATACCGGTAAATTATCGTTATTACGTAATTATCTTAAACTTATTTTATACTAATTATATATTTCATCTAGCAAGCCATTCCGAAATCACGTACGTAGGTATCCAACACTGAAAGATCAAAGAAATGAAATCGACCCAATAGTTTCTAAGATTTAGGTAGGTATATCGAATAGGTATAGTTAAGGCTGTTCACCATTTTTGTAGGTACCTATTGTGAAATCAAAAACGTTTGCCAGATTTCTTCAGTATTTTTGAGTATTGAATCCTTCCATACGGCATTGTTTATACGACTTATAGAAAGTAATTATGAACCGACACATGTTTGAGATTTCAGAAAGGTAGGTATGAAGATTTACATTTTTTTTCTGCAATAATGCAACGCAAGTAAGTAAGACTCATTCCACTTTGCAGATACCGCAAGGATTACATTCTTGCTTTTCTAGATTTACAGGTTGGGAACCAGGGTTGATAGATCTTATCTAAGTACATATTTATTTTCAGATGTGTTTATGAAAATTACGTTGAAAAATTTATAGTTTATAAGTCAAAATTAATTTATCAACATATATTTTGGTAATTTGCAATTATGATGAAAATATTCGCAAAAATGAAGTGAATTCTCGCTTGATTACAATTTACAGTATATGCAAATTGTGAAAATAGTGAAGTTTCAAGATATAGAACAGTGGTAACTATCATCAACAGTAAAATGTTGTTGACTACGCAAAGTTCGCTCAAAGAATATTAATTAAACAAAACAAACCTCACAGTTATTCCGATACGGTTGGGCGACTCGAGAACTGGTACCGTACACTGTACACCAATCGATGTATTCAACAATATTTAATCACAAATACACAAATATATTTATCACAACAACACCGTATATTTCGATTGTATCGGAACAAATTTAGCTTCAATGAGGATACGTACGGTGTGACGTTGCGAGTTGGACTGCGCGCGCGCAGCTTGGAGAAACTCAAGAGTCAAGAGAAAAGTGGTTTCCCCCTACACTTTGGCGGTTACATCAGTGATCTGGTTGCTGCGTTGCTGGTATTGTTTAGTTGTTTGGGCTGATGTTATTCGGTATACTTCCTCTTTCCGCTTCATCCACGTAACGGCTATTAAATTACTGGAACCTTATGCAAATGTGTCTAACAGTCTAACACCAGCACTTTTTTTTTCAAAAGCAAACACGTAATAAATACTAACGTAACTGCAAAGTGATTTGTAATAAATAACATTATAATTTATAATAACTCAATGCTTATGAGCGGTTATAAGTTATTGTACAACCTTTATTACCAGTCTTATGCCTTGTAATTACCAGTGGTTCCGAATTCCGATGTAACATCATAATGATTGCTACTTCTATTTCCAATTTATTTTACTGATTAGCTATAAATATATAAATTGTTTATTACTTTTCTCTCGAAGAAAGGGATATCCTGTAATAAAAATTTGGTACATTGATGGGTCATTAAAACAAGTAGGTATTTAATTTAACGACTCTTTTGATAGCTTTCAAATAACAGTAATTAAGTCTCACCTTCATTATAAGATTATTGATTACTAGCTGCCTCAGCAGACGTTAGCCCTGTCTCCATGAGAACCTTGGCTTAACAAAAACGTTAAAAAAATAGCCAAATTGGTCGAGCCGTTGCCGCGTTGTTGAGTTTTACGCTTAGCAACATTTGCCGATTAATTTTGATTACATACTTAGATATTTCTAGTTAAATAACAAATTCTCATTCGTGTTCACATTTTGCATTGCATGCATTGCATTGCATTTCGACCATTTAATTCTAGATCCTACATTCAAAAAAACAACTTTATCCCATCTGTAATAACTAGCCAACGCTCATGTTATGGTAGTAGCCTTCATAGGTCGTGCCTGAGGTTCCTTCCTCTGAACCAAAAACGCACTTAGTTCTGTGAGGAAATATAAAATATTGTGAGATCGTTTATGCCTTTGTAGCCGGCGTTGTTTGCATCATTGCACAAGCACTTTCTCCAACCGCTAACAGGAGGCGTAAACGTGTGACGCATTTGTTACGTATTGGCCGCTGACCAGACGGATAATGGGTATATTATTATGTGGCTAAATATCCAGAATAATAAATGTCATAACTTTTAAGATATGGTCGTGAAATGCTGCTGCAGTTTGCAAAATACAATTTTAATGAAGTTCCACGTAATTCGATTGCGAGACTCAATTTTTCAATTTTTAAGGATATTATATTACGATAAGAATTACAATGGTAGTATTCAGAGGCGGCCTTAGGGGGTGGCGAACGGGGCAATCGCCCGGGGCCTCGCTCTTGCAGGGGCCTCGCGCAACAAGCAACCACCCAAGCAAATTTAAAAAAATGAAAATGTGTGCGTGTACTGAGTATGTTCATGCGTGTGTATGAAGGAAACGACGATATTATCTCGGTGCTGAAATACATAATAGAAAACAAATTAACTGAAGTTTACCCCACTATCGAAATAGCCCTGAGAATTATTGCCACCACACCTGTGACAGTTGCGTCTGCTGAAAGGAGTTTTTCGAGGCTTAAAATTATTAAAACATATTTGAGGAATTCGATGACACAAGATCGGCTTTCAGCCCTTGCTATTCTTTCAATCGAAAGTGACGTAGCTCATTCGTTGGATTATTGTGCTTTATTTAAAGATTTTAGCCTAAGGAATAGCCGCAAACATCAATTTTAAAATTTATCATCTCTGTATTTGTTAATTTGGTAAATCTTTCTATGTATAAATATACAGGGTGTCCCAAAAAGTAGTGATATACTGAAGCTAGGAGGTAGAAGACCTAGAGGGCTATCCGAATCACCCCCATGTATGTTATGCGATTTTTCGTATTTTCGGAGTTATGACATTTTTTTCAATTTTTCATCTATCGCTGAGTACGATGAGATTTTTATTTATGGTGACGTCAATTATTGCGAAAGATGCTTGATTTTTTTTGTGTGCTAAGCTGAAAGATAGGCCAATTCAGTATGGCAACATTTACTATCGTTAGATCTTTGAATGGAATAAAAAAAGAATTAAATTCCAAGAAAGATAAAATTACCCAGTATGTTCACCACTTCAAGGGCCCGTAAAAAAATAAAATCACATAAAAAAAGTTTTCCGTTTGGCTTTTAAAAACTTGCTCTATCTATCAGGTAGCTACCCTGAAAATTTAATTTTATTATTCAGAAGGCTTCAATCGAAAAATTGAAATCTAAATTTGGTAAGTGCAAAAATTGAATTAACATGATGATTAATAAAAACAAATTAAAACCAATAAAAAGGTGTTTAATTACCAGAAATTTTTAAAATGACGCCGCTGTTGCTCAGTGCAAGTGCGACATCACCGTAAAAAGTTGTCTTTTCAATGTCTGAATGCCCTTTTATCGTTTCTAATGGTTTCTTCTGCTACTATGAATTTCCGGGTTATTTCGTCCAAATTGTGGCAGTCTCTCGTCTTTGTAGTATCCCCACGGAAAAAAATCAATAGGGTTTATGTCCGGGGACCGTGGAGGCCAGGCTAAAGGGCAAAGATATCTTGAAAGATGGATTGGTCGTTGCAGCCTGCGCATGCGCCGGTGACGCCTGCCTTAAAGCCTGGCCTCCACGGTCCCTCAACCTAAATCCCATTGATTTGTATCAATGGGGATACCAAAAAGACCTCGGCTACTTGAGAGAATGCCACAATTTGGAAGAAATAACCCGGAAATAATAAAAATGATAAAAGGGCATTCAGACATTTAAAAGACAACTTTTTACGGTGATGTCGCACTTGCATTGAGCAACAGCGGGATTATTTAAAAAAAATCTGGTAAGTAATTAAACACCTATTTATTGGTTTTAATGATCACCATGTTAATAAAATTTTTGCACTTACCATATTTAGATTTCAATTTTTCGATTGAAGCCTTCTGAATAATAAAATGAAATTTTTAGGGTTGCTACCTGATAGATAGAGCAAGTTTTTAAAAGCCAAATGGAAAACTTTTTTTATGTGACTTTATTTTTTATGGGCCCTTGAAGTTGTGAACATACTGGGTAATTTCATATTTCTTGGCATTTAATTCTTTTTTTATTCCATTCGAAGATCTAGCGATAGTAAATGTTACCATACTGAATTGGCCTCTCTTTCAGCTTAGCACACATAAAAAATCAAGCATCTAGCGCAATAATTCACGTCACCATAAATAAAAATCTCATCGTACTCAGCGATAGATGAAAAATTGAAAAAAATGTCATAACTCCGAAAATACGAAAAATCGCATAACATACATGGGGGTGATTCGGATAGCCCTCTAGGTCCTCTACCTCCCAGCTTCCGTTCATCACTACTTTTTGGGACACCCTGTATAAATATTATAAAACTCAAATTTTATTCATTTGTATAACTTTATCATTTCTCCTCAAATATGACAAATACCTAAACCAAACAACCAGACCTACTTTCGCATCACATACATTTCACAAAGAGCAAAGGGCCTCGCAAAGGGCCTGCCGCCCTGAGCCTCGCAATGGGTAAGGCCGCCGCTGGTAGTATTCAATGGATAATGAAATTTTTTGGTGCTTAAATATCGAGGGATCTTTTTAACTATTTAGGTATCAAGGTGACATGGCAGAATGAAGATCAATAATTTAGAACACAGATGGAATACAGTAGAGACTAGAATTCCAACCATCGAGATATATTACTAGAGGGGTTATTCCAAACAAAAACATTGCGCGCGGCCGATGTGGTGGGGTACGTGTGGAACGAGCGAGGCGTGGCTTCAAGTTCAAAGATTAAGCAATGCGTGCAGATGCGACACATTGTGCAATCTGTTTACTCGGTACTATCTGGTGGTACTGATACTAGGGAATTAATAAAACGAGGATTTTATATTAAACTATGTATTTTAATTTCCTTTAAATAATATCAATTTATTAAGCTTTTGTCGTTTTGTGTAGTAATCAATAGTTTTATCAGTTTTTGCTTCATGATGTAATTTAAATGGATACAATGATTCAATGTTGATGGCGTTTACGTATAAGAAACTCACATTTTGAAAAATCTCACGCGAGATTCGAGGATGGGGGAGGGGTTGAATAAATTCTCACGACATCTCACCAGGGGGGGAGGGAGGTGCAGAAAATTTTAAAAAACACCTCACGTAATTTATGGACGCCCCCTTACTCGATCACAATTTTTGTAACTTTACTATAAACGGAACTACATTTAAAAATATACTTTATTTATTGAGTTATAAGGTTGCTTCCATTCTGTTTATTTACATTCTCAAAAACATCAATCGCTGCAGAGGTGGCTTGCGACAAAGGCGGCTTGTGTCAAAGGCCTCGGCGATATCATTTAAGAACATAATATTATGTACTTTAGGCAAACTTGTTATAAGATCTATTTTACTTTCTTATTAGTCCATTTGACAAGGATATTGGGTAAGATACCTATTGGAATAATTTTATTATTATGTATGTACTTATTAAATCCGCGAATAAAAAAAATTTTTAGTCGTGAATATAGAAATTGGGTCGCATTTTTTTAATCCGCGAATAGTGAAAACACGAATAAAGGAAGCGCGATTAAGGTGATGAATTAATTTTTCTAACATTTACGGCCCTTTTTAAACCTTCGTAATTTTTATATTATTAAAGTTGTCGTGATGAAAATTCTTGACAAGAAAGTTCAATAGTAACACAATACGTCTACCGTTTTAGAAACATGATTCCATGATATTTTCTCGATAGAAAAAAAATACAAAGTTCTCATTGTTATTTTTTTTTAATCTCTGGCATCTTCAAAATAACAAACGTAAAGTTACGACTTTTTGGATATTAACTATAAAACATACAACCTATACGTCTACCGTGTTAGAATTTTGAAATATGCGATGGTTTTGAAATAAACAAGAAATACTTGAAATTAGCGCCTGACCAGCCAATATAGCGAGAGCCGCCCTGTACCTTCCTACCCCGATCGCTGCACGAGTCATTCCCGCTACGGCCGTCACACGGGGAACTTGTGTCGCTTGCGCAATCGTAAAAAAGGGTGACAACACGATAAGACAAAATGAGACAAATGGGGACAATAAAGAAAATAAGAAGAAGAAACATAAAGGTTGGAGGAAAAAGAATGCTTACAATTGGAACAAATTAATGAAGTAAGTTGGTTTTATTTTAAATTTGATGATAATTGTATTATAGACGATGTTTGATATGTACCCCTGTTTTAAGTACATAACGAATGTGTAAGATTTTTTCATTTATAGCATAAATAATCTTTTCAGAAATCCGGAATCCAGAAGGAAAATAAACCCACTGATTGTTCACAATGTGAACCCACTCCTTCGTAAGTACCTTTATTCAGTCAAAAATGTATGTTATCAACGCTCTACTGGTTTTATCGCATGATTCCATTTTTAGCAAAAAGCAACAAAGTGCAAAGAAATAAAAAATCATGGTGAACTTAGTGGAAGTATGGTGGACGTAATATGGAATTATGGAACAGGAGCTCGTTGGAGTAGTGTTATATTTTAAAAAAATACGAAAAAATTTCAAGAATTTCTTAGTAGGTGGTAGATAAGTATGTTGTATAAAGAATTTGATGTTGATATTTATTTCATTTATACTTACTACACCTGTGCGGGGAATTGCTTAGTACTAAAACCGGTTTATATTCATATTTACATAGTAATGTGAGTTTTCATTTCGAAAAATTTTGTGTAAGTATATTAAATTGAGTTCCTGGGTGATCTGGAAACACAATTGGGCCCGGAGGATGGCGCTGCAGTCACTCCTCCTAATCACATGAACCGATTTGGATGAATATTTGTGTGCACATTTCATTGTTGTGGGATGATTGGTTGATTCGTTTTCACATTAGCTAATATTATGTATTTTTGTTGTTAGAAAGTAAACTTAATTTAATGTTTATAATACATTATTATTGGTATAAATAAGCCAGTGTTCGTCTCACATTGCTGTACCTGCCTACCTATCCTACCAGGGCCTAACTTTGTTCTGGCTATTTTATTTTGATTATTTGTAATGAATAATTACAATTATAATTGAGTGCAAAAAATAAATACATGCGTCAATATATTTTGTGTTTTTTTTAAACAATTTTTTTATTTAAAAAAATATCGTGAATCCTGTTTTATCCCACAGAAGTGTTCAGTTCGGATAAAAAGTATCCTATGTGTAAATCCAGGCAATTAGCTATATTTTATCAAAATTGGTAATGTAGTCTTGACGTGATTAAGTAACAACTAACAAAAAAATATACAAATTAACATCCAAAGTTTCGCATCAGTTTTACTGTATTAGCGATATCTTCCACTCTTGACTTTGACTGAGAAGAATTAGGGTTTATAACTTCTTTCAGAAATAGTACCTTTCATTTCTGGGCATGATGTAATATCTACGTCAGCATCAAATTCTATCTAAATCAATTCAGTAGTCCGCGTAATTAGGTACCATTTCATTTTTTCAGAGTAACAATATTTTTTGTTATTTTAAAGTTTATTTATAACCTGTATTATTTTGTAATAAAGTAAACATTACGAAATAATAATAATTAATAATTATTAATAATGTCTAAGTAGTTGTTAAAAAGAAGATAATTTTGTGTTTATAAGCAAGAAAATAAAACCAATATAAATCAACAATTAAATATATGTATAACAATATTATAACTGTATGACGACTCCATACATGTTTGTCCCGAGTCGGCCAGCGGCAGCGCGGCGAGTATGCAAGAATGACTTCGCGCACACCCGCGTTCGCGATAGCGAGCTATTAGACTCCGCCCGCCAAGTAGTGGATTTTTTTTTGTGTATCGTCTTAAGGAACTTTTACTGTATTAGTTTCTGTGAATGTTGTGTTTATTTGTAATTGTTGTGCATAATAATTTATAAATCCTATTGGAACAACTATTGATTAGGCTTTTTTTAATAAATAAAAATAGGTAAATAAATAAATATTACTTAATATAACCTACCGTTTTACTTTGCGTAGTCGGGTAAAAGTATAAATATTTAGGTACTACACCACGGTAATCTTTCCTAGTAGATATTGTATATACATAGTTAAAAAAATCCAGTTACATTTTTTTAACAGACTCATGGATAGTGTCACGTCTGTGCTGTTAGTCTATGAAAAATGGCGCGAAACGCAGAACGCGTGGTGATTTTTCGCAAAATGATAACAATATTAGTAAAATGCATGACTTACTCATAATAAGGAAACTTACTGGTGAAAAGTCACTCCTCGGGCTTTGTTTGTATTATGGGAACTGTTAAAACAATATCTAAGCAAACACGAAGGCATTTTGAACAGAGCAATAACACGTGTTGACGCGGCAAGCGGGGGGCACAGTCCGACACAGACTAAAGAGACTTGTGATTCTTACCTCTAGCTCGTGTTAAAGAGAGTGTAGTAGCGATCGCCTCTCTAGTACGTAGTACATTCTATCTCGATGATTCCAACTGAGTATATTAGTAAATATGTACTATTAAACATTCTGTGGCTTGGGAAGGATGTGTCAGAAGAGGCGGGCTAAAGCTGGTGTATAGGTAGTAAAGTAAATGTTGTATGCAAAGAGCAATAAACAGTATGTGCAGCGCTCTTCAAAGACAATAAAATTAAGATAATTATAGTTAACTAAAACTAAATAATTATTTTAAATACTTACAACAACTTATAACTTCCAGATTCTTAAATAAAAATACAAAATAGTACTCGGACGTCATACTCCCTCGAAAACATGTTGTTTCGACTTAATTTTTTTATGCATTATTAGCTTGAACCATGCTTAACATACAATCACTATTATGGGAATGAGGAAGAACGTGTAGCCTTGAAATTATTTTTTTCAGATTGTCCGGCTTAAAAGGTTGACTTTTATTGCTTACATATACCCACTTATCCTTTCACGTAATTGTTTTCCTTCTTTTTAATACTTAATTTTAATCATTTTTATTATGAAATGTTAATGTTGTGTTGTTAATGTTAATGTTAATATCCATGAAAATTCACAATGTCGACAACGGGCTAAGTATAATCATTTACACCATGCCACAGAACCCATTTTTTTTAAATGGCATAGCTGATAGCATACCTATACTTGTGACCTACTTTATTGTTTAAATAATCGAGCATAATTTAAAGGATTTTTTTGTAGAATATTTTCATAGAAGTAACCGTAATGCTAGTTGCAGGTTGCAATGCAGGTTTTAGACTTATGCAAAAATCTAAAAAATGGTCCTTTGAACCCGCCTACACCCTTAGCTCACGCTTAAAAGGACTCTCAATATAATCTGGACTGGACGATGTCTAGGAATAACTGTAACGATTTTCAAAACTACACGAATTATTTCAGCTGATGGCCCATTTTTGGCTAAATTTTCTCTGGCTAGTGGCTACCAGGTAAATAATAAATACATATTGTACGTGTACACCCCGTAAAACCACAGACTAATAATCATAGAATACAATTACTGCTAATAATAATATACAGTGCGACACAAAAGAGATGAAAATAAATGAGGGCGCCACCGTCGCTCATATAGCAACACTGATACTGCGACGCAAGCGATCTTGATACTATAGAATAAAAATCTAAAAATCTATATAATATAATCTAAAATAAATACCGCGATTTAAACCGTTTTAATTGTTTCATAGTAGCAATAGTGTAAAGGAGAATGGGCAAATTGGGCCTGAAACTTGGGCTAATACCAATACACACGAAATATTGTTTTTGTGATAGATCATTACACGTACCTTACGAAAAAAATAAAATAAAAAAATAAATCAACCGGGTTCTTGTACAGTCAAGGCAAAAAGTTTTATTTATTTGGTTACTATTTTGCGCATAATAACGGTGTTTTTAATTCGAGTGAAGTAAATATAATTATAAATGTCACTGGAGTGACTGAATTTAACCACAAAAAACGTCTAACTACGTTGAACTATAATAAACACGGTATAGGTACCTGTTACAAAACATAATATTAGTGTATTTCGGTTATTAGAAGGCTTAAGATTAGTACGTATTTGTAAGTGAAAGTGAATTGGAGTAACATAAAGATATTGTCATTGTCTTTTAACAGTTATTTATTGCAAAAAATATTATACACAAAGAAATAAAACTTGATGTGACTGTACAAAAACCCGGTTGATTATTTTTTTATATATATTTTTCCCGTTATGTATGTGTTATGATCTATTATAAAAACAATATCTCATGTGTATTGGTCCAACTCAAGGGTTCAGGCCCAACTTCCATAGTAAAATGCCCATTCTCCTTTAAGACAAAAATACATTAGTATTTTAATTGACCTACCTAGGTCAAATTTTACTTAAATGTATTTGGAATTAGTTATTTTATAAAAATCGGTCAAGTGTTTAGACTGCAGAGGCGCACATAGAATCAAACATACAAGCATACATGCAGCTCAAACACATTACCCTCTTTCTGGGTCCGTTGGGTAGAAAAAAAACAAGGCGATTTGAAAACTACATATTTTTATTTTTTTGTAGATAAATTTTGTACATTAATATAATTCATCAAAATCTAAATATTCTACTCCTTCAAAGGACTGATCATCACTCTGTTTCGAAGTACTGGCAAGAGGGTACGGGGCATCTTCAGTATCATCATTTGGTTCTTCAGCACTATAACAGCTATCTGAGTCATCTTCACTGCTCTCATCACCAACGTGAATAATAAATTTCTCTATGTCTTCGTACAGGATTTTGCCTTCATTTCTACTCCCTTCCTCTACTATCCTGCGTACTGTGCTTTCAGAAACCCCTATAACAAACGAATTATGATGAATAAAATCAAATAGTACATTTAACATATTTTTATAGTAGCTTAAAACTAAAACTTCCTTTATTTTATTAATTTTTTTTTAATGTAGGAGGCCAGCGTCCCTGCGCTACTCTAGTAAGTAGTAGTAAGCTAAATCTAAAATATGATTTTTTTTCTTATGGTTTGATTGATTAATAGCTGTATGAAAACAGTTATCACTATACTATGTAGTAAAATCTAAACTAGGTACTTTATTTGAGGCTGGTTGGATTGGATATAACTTCTTGACTCAAATTGTGCTGGTCGCACTATAAAAACTAGTTTTTGTTTACATACAAATAACCTCAAATTAAATTGCGAAATCGTAATAATCGCCATACATACATACATTAAACACTCGTCACTAATGG
>CAJQZN010033990.1:0-40198 GCA_907164685.1 Colias eurytheme | reverse complement strand
AGTTTATTTTCTGAGGAAGGCCGAACTCGTTTCAGGTTAGCTGGTAAGAAGTATAAAAGTTTATTCAGTACGATATTGATAAAGAATAGGTCAGATTTTTCTTAATTATGCTGCAAAATAAATCATTATCGAAAGGATATAATACTGCAGACAATAAATATTTACATTTACTTTTATTTTTAAATTAGTCAAGTTCAGTCTGTGTTCTGTAATAAGGCTTAGCACTAGACTTTACACATCGTTTTATATGTTAAGTTACATCCACAGTTCACACTAATACATTTCTATCTTCACAAACGCAATCTAAATCTTCATACAATTTGGCACACGTCTACTCTTCATTCATTAGTCTTCACATTAATTGACAGTTCACGCATAAATACTAACTAGGTGTTCTAGCATTGCAAAGCATAGTGTTTCTCTGTGTATACTAGGTTAAAATGCCACTGCTAGTAGCATAAATATTTCAGTATTTATTAGCCAATTAGCCAATTTTTGGAGGAAGGCTATAATCATCACACTTAGACCAATAGGAGCGGAATAATTCGGGTAAAACCGTCATACACAGCTAGTTTTAAATGCATGTTGAGGGACTAGGGAGTATGCAATGGTGATGATTACATCTTCAGTATTGGCCGCAAGTTTCTGTAATTAATTATTGTATAATCAATTTGTTTATCTATATGTTTATTTTTCGAATCAATGAGGGGATCTTCTACTTATAGAATCCCTCTACCCCTCACTGTCACCAGGTAAACCACCTGGTTTAACACGTAGTTAAATCCTACGATATTAGCTTTGTGAGATGAGTTAACTCTTCAGCTTTGTGAAAATGGAGTGTTAGTTAACGTGGCTTTGTACACACGCTTGTAAATTATTATTTGATATTGCGGTTATGTGTGGTTTGAATTGAGATGGATTAAATGCTGTTCAGAGGAATGAGTAGGTAACTAAATTTGTTATAAGAGAAGTCTGGTTGTTGTTACGTTGCTTTTTGTGATAAGATTCTTTAAAAGTATTTTTGAAATGTTAAGATTTTGTGCCCCAATTTAAGCAATGCAAAAAAGCCGCGCGCTTATTATATATTTGGTTCATTTACTTTAATATTTAAAATGGTATCAGACATGGATGTTATCACATAATAAGAACATCAATCTTATATATATTTTACTCTTGTACTTTAACCACATACTTAACCTTACCAACAATACATAGAGTGGGCGGTTTATACTATTCAATAAATTACTGTAACAATATGTGTCGAGTGAAGGTTTGTAATGATGAAGAAAGTTCTGGAACTTTTCTATTCAGAGTGATGAATAAATGTAAGTACGTTGTGTAAGCTTTCTTTTTGTATGCGTCATTAAAATCTACTTAGAACGAGCATCTGTTATGATATTTATGTTTTGACTGCGTACCTACTGCTTGTTTTATGTGAAGTATTTGCTTTTGATTACATTTACGGGATTGATGGAATAAAAATATAGGTAAATATTTCGCATTAGCGCAATTATTCATCTACTGTTTATTCAGACTTCAGAGGTTTGTCGATATTTTTTGTTATTGTTAATGAACGAAGCAAAGGGCCTATAGTTACTTTCTTGCTGGTTTAATATATATGTTTCAGTGAATCTGCTTTTTCTGAATATTCTTTTTGGTACTGAAATCAATTTCTAATGCATTTTTCGTTTGTTAACCAATGTTTAAAATACAATTTAATTTCTACATCATGTTATTCAGTTAAACATATGGTAGGGTGGGTAGGATATATGAATTTAAAGTATACAATAGACATGTGCCAAATAATAACCTTAAAGATAACAGGTCTTATCCTAATAAATTAGTCCGTCTTTTAACTTTATTCACACTCGTTAAGGATGTTAGCGATAGTGGTATTGTGTCATACATTACCTTCGACTATCCTCCGCTAGTTCACCTTGACAAGTATTTAAACATATTATATGTACTATATCTATACTGTATAAGCTTTTGGGCTGTGGACTAAGGTCAGTGTTGTTTATGCTGTTCCGCGGACGCTGTGGAATTTTGTTGGCTTCTTAAAATACATTTGTTTATGTTATGTACTGTTTTCTTAAAGTTGGTAGTCATGTTTTAGGGATAGTATAAGTATACTAATGGTAAAGGTATAAGTGACGTCATTGGACCAGCTTGATACAAATTTGATTGGGATCGAAGCATTGCATTTCGTTTTATGAAAGGCTAACAAACAAGAATTCATTTATATAATTCATGTAATTTTCCGGCTTATGATAATATAATAACTATAATTTTTGTAATGAGTTTCGTCGTCAATATTAAGATACCCATACGTATAATCTATGCATGATGCAAAAAATAGCCTTCAATATAACTATTATTAAATGTTTTGCGTCAGAACTATATATCCTTGAAGTAAATGCATCAAAAATTCGGAAACAACATTCAATAAACATCCGTTAGGTACATCACGTATTGATTTTACATTGAAACAACATTTCTTATTAATTCCACCATCGCTTCGAGTATCCTCGACAAACAAAAATATTTGGTTTTACGTGTTTACAAAATATTTGGAGAATGTTTGTGTGAATCTTGTTTTTCTTGGAAAAAGATTTGTACTGATTGAATATATCGATAGAAAATATGTACATATTTGGAATGCATAAAAGTTAGTAGTTTGAAATATTATAACGCATTCTTTGCTATTAGGCATCAGTTTCAGGTTTATTAAAGTATGTAAATGTAAATAAAATAGCACTGTCCGTTTTTCTTACTGCGCTTATTTAATTATTTATACAAAACTTAGTGCATGTGTAATTTTGATGTTAGGTATTATTTTCTGTAATTTGTCGTTTATGTGTATCCTACCATAAATATGTATATCATGCTGTCTTAATGACGATGTAGAGAGCTTCCAAGCAAATGATATTATACAGTGTGTAATCGTTAAGTGTGCACAGGCGATTATTCCGTAACTATTACAGATATCAAAAAACTTTAAACTGATATCAAAAGTACTTAACCTAATGAGTTAAATGGTCATAATAAATTTTTAAAAATAAAACGAGAAATATCCAAAAACATTAAACACTCCCTAAGTAGAAAAACAATCAAGTACATAATTGACTAAAACCAAAGCTTACAGAATAGTGATGTAAGAACCAATAATGAAGTTTGCGTGATCAAAACAGTCTATGGTTATATTCAGTTTTCTTTAGCGACCATTCTTCGTAATGACCTACTTGGCGAGATACAGTATTAAAATTAGTTCCTGGCGTGCTATGTTTCGTTTTATCTATTTTTGACTGTGCATCTTTGGTGCTTATGATATGTCGTATGTTTGTTTTTGTTCGATTATTATAAGGGTAAGCAGCTTTACTCTGAGGAGCATTATTAGTTATTTTAAGCCTTAATGTTTATGAGGTCTGTGTTTAACAGTTCCATGAAAAAGCATCACAGCCATATTTATTTTTTATTAAGGTACGTACATAATAATTTTGATCTGCTCTTTAATTAAAAATACTTATCTATAGTCAATGAGGAACACATCCTGACACAAATTTTCTATTAAACTTATTTAGACACTACATTTTGTACTTAAAATCTATCCATCTCCATATTTTGTAACCTCTTTTTCCTTTTTTATACTAAAATTATGTGGTGATGCGTACATTTGTGCATTTGCTTGCGTGACCAAATGGGCCAAGCTGTGTGACGTCATCGATTACATGATTAGCCGGATTGCTCTAAATTCGATTTCGAAGTTTACGAGCGTGTTTACATTTTTATACGAACTCGAGCTTTTGACCTACAAAATATGATGTTAGGACTGTTTGTTTGGAATGATGAAGAGCCTGTGATGTAATACGTTTGATTTTTATTTATTTGTCTTGGGTACCTACTTGTTACTTGGTTGCGTCATTAAGAGATGATATTTTTTCTGCTGTTTCATGTAAGAAGATACATGGGCTAATTTTTTATGGTTAAAATATATTTAAATAATCATAATATATTCTTGAAGAAGTACATTAATTTTTTGTAGAATTACTCGTATGTATTTGGTAATATTACCCATTTTACTATATTCCTAAATTTTAAAGGAATCATAGTAGTCAATTTACATAGGTATAAATGTGTTATAGATAAATCTGTCGGAAAAAAACAGGACTAGGTACTAGGTATTTAAGAAATAAAATGTCGATTGCTAATGTTACACAAATAATAATTGTTATGTTTTTGTCCTATCGATTGCAAATTATTGTTTGTTTCTGATAAAATGTGTTATCAATAAAGTAGTTCCCTTACGCATTGACGATAAAAATATACGAATATATCGATAAATCAGAGGATATATATAATATAGACCATATCTTATCTATTATCTAGTCTTATATATAAAAATGAATCGCAAAATGTGTTGGTAAGCGCATAACTCGAGAACGGCTGAACCGATTTCGATAATTCTTTTTTTATTATATTCCTTGAAGTACGAGGATGGTTCTTATGTAGAGAAAACGTAAATATGTACCACGGGCGAAGCCGGGGCGGACCGCTAGTGTTTTTATGAAAATAAGACAATACAAAACCAAATAAGGAAATCACAGAATAGAATAAAGGTGGAAATTCTATTGGATTACATCCGAAAGTATTGAAGCATTTAGAAGTTTTGCTGAAAAAAACATTCAGTCTGTCGTATTATAACTAATTTCTACAAAGCAATAAGTGGCATATCTACCTACATTGTAGGTAATTAAAACACAACATAGACCATTAAATATGATATGTGGTATAATTATCTGTTAACAGTATGTTGCCGCGTAATTGTATATAGTTTAAAATCATTGTACCTAACTCTACATAATTTACAAGAAAAATCTCTTAAGCATATGCGCAGTGTTCAATATAAACGAAAAAATATATTCACATCGTTAATAGAATTCTTATAAAGACACTTGACAATACATATAGAAAATTATCTACCTATAATAATAATATTTTTTAAACTAATCAATAATCAAAACACAAATCTATTTTTTAAACCAATCAGTAGGTACTTAATCACATCATAAATGCCTCGGTATAAAAACAACCTGTAAGTCATAATATAACTTATGTAAGCCAAAACAAAAAAATGTACGAGTATTCGTATATTCCGACCTCATTAAGGATTGCGGCTAACAAAATATGTTTTGACTGGCGCGGAATAACATACTCACAAGCTACATGAAACAGACGGTGCAATCATAACAAAACGAGATAAACAAATGGTAGAATTAAGGAGAAAAAAAGAGAAGACAAACAAATGGAATAGGAGACAAATGAAATTAGGAGTATATCGCAGCTGACTTAGAGGGGACTTGATATGACACTGTCTAGGATAAGGTATAGTATAATGAATGTGTAACTACTCTACTAGTCTAGGTGGCTCTGTAGATGTGATAGTCTTGATTGTGGGTACATATACTTTGGTTTGAGAACTCTTGAAACATACTACCTGTATCAAGCATATGATACGTAAGCTACAGAAAAAAAAATGGGACTTAGTAAACATGTGATAGTCTTGATTGTTGGTACGTGTAGTTTGGTTTAAGAACTGTTGAAACAAGCTGCCTACATCACACGTATCAAGGCTACATGAACCAGGTTTAGTATTTGTTAGAAATTGCGTAGAAATATGGAGTATAAAGTTATTGTTTAAAAGGGTCTGCTGTTGATGATTATGATTTAAATGCCTTGATTTTTAGTGTAAGAAATTTGATTTTGATTTGATTGATGAAATAAGGCCAACGGTCTTCAGTGAATGAATGAATGAATGAGTGTGTCACTTGTTTATTTACCTGTTTCCTAGAAATTATTGGATTGGACGTGACGTGAGAGATGAGAAAATAAGAAAATGAGGATTGAAATATGTAATCTATTTCAGTTTATTGTATAATCTACGTGTAAAAAGTTATAAAGTTCACATGTAATATGATGGCATAAACATCAAGAATAATCTTTTACATAAATAAGATCTCGAGAAGACTAACATAAAAACTTTCGCTTTTATTATATTAGTGAGACATAATAAAACCTTGGAAATGCTTTAGATATAACTTGGACGAAATCATACATAATTTAGTTACTGTCCATGATGGCTGTTTTTGCCGACCTTTATAGTGTTTGAATAATTTGCCGATATATTTTGCGAAACTAGAGCTACGGGACAAATGACGTAGATTTGCTTTTACCTATGGAGTGAGTGTAACGAGGTCGTTGACGTTGAGACAGAAGTGGAATACTAAATTGGTTATCCAGGTTTTGTTGATTTTTGTGCTTTGCGCGGAGAGATTTTTTGGTAGGTAATGAATGATATTGTAGTTTGTTATTGCGAAGTATTTGCACTTAAATATAATAATAACTGAGCTTAATGATAAGATTTTAATAAGAGTGCGATAGTTTGAGATCTGTGAAAAAGGTGCAACATCAATGATTTTGAACATTCTTTTTCTTAGAAAAAGCTTAAAATTATTAAAATAAGCTTTCATTTGTTTGAATTCTTTCATAACTACAAATCATTCTACCTATTAAAGTAACAAGATATTTTGGATCTAAATAAATATTCAATACACATATAGGAAATGAATAGCAATTTTCTTCTTCGTTGAGCGCGTTATTACTGGAGCTTTGAAGTGGGCATGCGTGACGTCATTGCATGGTCAACCAGGTGGAAATGGCTTAAAGCCAAAGGATTTTGACAGTAAGGTAAACAGGAATATATAGAAAATTTTGTTAATTACTTGCTTTTTACGGCATCTTTTTACAGGCTACCTATCTCTGATCTATTCCATAGTCTCTGAATAGTCTTTTAAAATTAATTTTATTAAAAGAAGAGAGGCAGGTAGAAACAGAATCAAGCAGTGGTATCATAGGCTATAATAGTAAGATTATATTCATCAAATAGACGAAGCACGCGAAAGCTCAACGTGCATCGGTTTAAATTGTTTACTGTTTTTTTTAACTTTTAATAAAAAATATTACAGTAGGTAAGTATGGTTTTATGATTTATCATTTATCTATTGACATAACCGAATTAACTGTTGTAATATGCATTTACAAAGTTTATTTGTATTTATTATCTATGAATAAAATATATTTTTCCCTTTACTTTATTTCAATTCTCATTTCATCAGGTTATATTGAAAATCAACAAAAGAGAATTCTCCTTGTTTACTTTTGATTAAAACGCGATATCGTCTCGGTAGAGAAACTTAATTTGTTCTTTGAAACTACGATCCCGTCTTTGTGTTTTTATATTTTTAATTTACTTTGCGAGCAATAAATATTTTTATAATTTAGTATGTTTTAAAGTGAGTTGTATCAGTACAGTATAAAACAAGTCGCTTCCCACTGTATGACTGTCCCTATGGTACCTATGCTATAGCAATTTTTTAAAGTACGCAGCGGATTTTGATGCGCTTTTTTAAAAATATAGACTGGTTAAGATGAATGTTTTGATCTATAAAGTTAAGACTACGGGCACAGCTACGAGGCCGCGGATTGATAGTAATTTTGAAATACCTACCTACCTTACTACCTTCATTGACGTTTATTAGATGTTTTGTACCAGGTAGGTACAAAATTTTCCTTTTACGACTTTGTATTGTAAGATAAACGAGACACTACTAGGCATAATTTAAGAAGTGACTAGGAAATGCAGTGCTAGCGTGATCGATGCTATTAAAGGCATAAGTGGTAAATAGCACATTCAGAACAAGTGCAATGCAATGTGGAGAGCTTCAATGGGTTTTAATGCCTTCCGGTTGTAATAATAGAACGAACCTTAAGTATGGATAGCTAATATAGGTAGGTATACATATAGTATCCATATGTATATTAGGTAGGTACCTATGTGTATAGGCTGTTTAAAATGATCCGTATAAAACTTCTCAAAAGCAAGAAATAATCTACCGTATAAATAAGTCAATATTAAATTGTGTGTGTTACATTTGGACTATTCAAAAGCGCTTCTGATGTTTCGTGAATGAGTGGTATGTTACAATAGTATCTATTAAAATATGTATAAAATAGGTACAGGAAAATATGAGTATAACGTTTATTTTATATAGATGGCAAATTAAACAAACACCAGTAAAACGTAAACCAATTTTTATGTTCACATTGCCGATACTGCCAGCCTTGCAGATTTCAATAATGTATCTCAGAAATAAATGAACAAGAGTTTTTTTGTCATAAGGTAAGTTAATTTTTCTGAGAGAAAACAGAAAAGAAATAGGGCAATCCAGTTTCATTTCCTTTTTGATCATGAATTTTTGTTCCTTTACTTCGTCTCTTTCATCGTAAAATAAAAGTAAAAGCCAGCACGAAAATACAATTCGTATTTTATGTTCTGCGAACTTGGGAAAACTAAAACAAAGGAGACCTTTTCCATTTATTTGCAAAATTGTTTAATCATATCGGGGCCCGCAGTGAAATACGTCAAACGCACAAAGGAGATAGGAGCTCTTTTGGAGATATTTTTTCTTATTATACTATTAAGAATATCGAAGTTATTTTGGTGGTTTATTATTTGTGGAATATGTTTTTGTTTGGAATGTAAGATAATAGCTTAGATAATAGCTATATGGTTGCTATTCTTGGCAATGTAATAAACCTCACTTCAGGCAGCTACGTTATTATTCTGTGCTTCAGGTAGAAGATTGGTATTTGGTACCTATAGTCATATAGTGGTTACCGCTTGCGTTGTATTGAACATACAAAATTGCAAGTTTAATTGTTGTGACGTAGGTATTTTTATTTTTCTTTTTTTACCAAAAACACGAAGTTTCTTAATATATTGCAGCTTGCCATTTCATTTGCTTTAATAATGTTAATTGCGAAACGCCCTTTGCGTGTTCGAGCCGCGATTTTTGTATATAACTTAATTAATTATATACGTTATTTAATGAGGTCATTATTATTTTAAATGTAAAAGTTAATTTACCTTTAACATGACTTGAGCGCCTTGTGATTTTTAATTTTTTAACATACGTAGAATTGTCCAAAAAATAAAAACATGGGAAATAGGTGTGATTTGTAATGTGAAATATTTAATATTAAAATATAAGCGATCAATTTTTAAATTTTGAATAGGTAATTCGTTAAATGCAAATTTATATTCATGCATTAAAAAAAATGTGTGCGTGTACTAGTGTACACACGTAAGAAGTGAAACTTCTTTATGACCTTATTTTTCAAAAAATAATTTACTATAGGTAGGTATGCAACTTTACAGAAATACGTCAAATCACGCGTGGTAGAGATAAGAAAAAGATGGCGCGTAACGGAAAAATGTCACGCGTAACGAAAAAATGTTACACTAAATTTTTTTCCAACCCAAGAAGTTTCACTTCAAAAATTACACAATTTTAATTAGATCGGTAACATTATTCAATAAAGTCTGGAATTCGTTTTCCTTATTAAACTTTAAGCTTTTTGTAAATAACTTACATTTCTGAAAGATACAACAAAGAGATGTTCCAGCCAAATTAATTTAACAGAATAATGTTTTAAATTATTTTCTCAGTACACAAAGGAATATCTGTACCTTTTTTGGATACTGACCTTGTTTCTTTGAATGAACTCTTGTAAGATTTTATTAATGCGGCCTTTCGTTGATAAACGGTTAATATGATAAGGAAAATAGAGCTTTTTGTATGGGCGTGGAAAGATTATTGAAGTGAAACTATTTTATCGGGGTTGGACAAAAATTTAGTGTAACATTTTTGCGTTACGCCGTACGCGTGACATTTTTGCGTTACGCCGTACGCGTGACATTTTTGCGTTACGCCGTACGCGTGACATTTTTGCGTTACGCCATACTCGTGACATTTTTAAGGTCATAAAGAAGTTTCACTTCTTACGTGTGTACTCTAGTACACGCATAACTACCTACATTTTTTTATATCATAAATCATACGTGTAATTCAGTTTTTTTGTGTTTTTGTTAACGTGATTGCGTGTTTATGTAAAGAGTTTAAAAAATGAGTTTTGTAAAGTTTTCGAGTTATATATATGAAATATTTTATCTGTATAATGTGATTATACATTTATACAAGGCAGATAAATCAAATGTTGTTTCATAGCGATACATACCTACAATAGAACTCAGATGAGAACAATTAGGATCTAATTTCGGCTATCAGAAGACATCAAATTTCATTCTTAATCATAACGAAAGTTAGATACAATTATTACAATTTTTACAGGATCAGAATTATTTACTAAGTTTCCAGTATACAAAACAATACAAGACTTTCCACGGTAGAGCATTTGAAAAGAAATATTTAGTTCAGAAATTCTCCATGAAAAATAAATGTTTATTCTAGCAACGCTAAAAATTGCAACGAATCTAGACTTTAGGTGTTTATTTCAAATGCGGCTCGTGAACTGTAATCGTAAAAGTTTTAATTGAAAACTTTTTATATTAACCTGTTTTGAAGGTAAAATACAGCATAAACACTGTTAAAACAGCGGTAGAAAATGATGTAAACAGAATGCAATTAGGAAGTTTACATTAAGTTGTTTTCTTTTAATTTTGGAGGGTATAATATTTCAACTTTCAAGTGAATGATGATGATGAATGACTACTGGCAATTAATAACAACACGAATGCTTTTAAACCTAACTTTAAACCGCGGGATTGACCATAACATAAGTAGATAGTTTTGGGTTCTACCCTTACGATAGGGGCGTCTAAAAAATTTATTAAAAAAGAAATTCAGTTCTCCTTGACTTTGTTCAATCTATTGATAAGAATATATTTTTATCAATAGACTGAACAAGCCAAGCCATGCACTATAGACATATGCAAATGTCTTTCAGCTGCTTTTCACCAAACAGCAACCACACGTTAACATAGTTATCATTAACATCCAAACTATAACTACAACAAGGTCTATCTAATCCCAATTTTCAATCGATTTGCGAAGCGGCATTCCAAGTTGATACCTTTACGCTCCCTGACCGCACCGACAATGGACGCAGTCGCCTGTGCCATTTCTGTGTTATTTATCACGCAGTATGACTTGTGAACCGTTCCACATTCAGCACACGGTGTTCGAAGCCAGTGAACAATTAATTGACACGCGTGGTACGCAATGTATGTTGTATTCGTGAACATTCCACTACGCTAGCTTAGAATAATTTGGAAAATCCAAAAGTGCACGCCTCATAATTTTTTTTTAATAAATATTTATTAATTATTATTTTTGTTTATTTAATAACAATTAAACCACATCGAATCAGACCCTGAAAAATGAAAGGGTTCTATTCCTGAGCATACTCCAGCGTAAGAGAAAAAAAAGACTCGATTAGTAAAGTATTTCGGTCGCTATCGTGTTAACAAGAAAAAGGATCCGCACATACAGACACACGGACGTCCAAGACAGAACTTTTTTAAACTGTTTTTAACTAGTTTAAATAACAAAAATGACATCAAAAATATCATGAACGTTAAAAATAGTGTTTTTTCTTAATGTGTGTGTGTGTAATCTTACAAGTGCAATGTATGATACATAAATACATTTTAAGTTTGAAAAATCAGATGTTTTGCACGAAGTGACAGTAGTACCCACCTCAACGCTTCGCTTATGAGGCGTGCAAAAGGTTGACTATCCAAGAGGAAAGCAAAATAATACAGGTCATACTGATGGCCCTACGGATAAGGAGACATAAATGTTTCTAGGATAGTAGATGACGTTGTAGTCGCCATCTATCTCATTGAAATCCAGGTGTACTAGCTCAAGAAATTGGTGGATGTGGACCAGTGATATCGGAATATATGCTATATTATGTATAGGTTACTGTAATACCTTATAACTTATAAGATCCCAGTGGATCAAATTCTTACTAATAATAGTATTCTCTAGCTAATGCGCAATCCAAATAAATGTTCTCTCTTTTCTGTCCATGTAATAGTCAGTGTGCATGTAATGTAATGTATTTGCGTCTTATAAAATGTCTGTTCAATTTTTCAAGGATAGACTTCTACTTAGAAAATGCAAAATCAAAGACGTCATGATTGAATTACCTAGTAGTAGGAGTTTAACTCACATACACAATAGTCAGGGTCAATACTACGGTATTTGGGTAATCAAATGGGTGTTTACTGTATGTAATACAGCATCAGCCAAGTGGAATGTTATAGCGTACGGTAATAAATTGATATGAAACGGAGCGGAAATTGACCAAAAAAGTGGGCGAACGAACGGGCTTGGTTTTAAAATTATGTCATCCTGTCCAGGGATCAGGATGGCACTTTAAACAATTGTCTAATCTAATATTTTGCTGGAGGTGAATATGCTCTGCTGCTGTTTAGTTTTGGATCTTTTGTTCTGACTTTTTGCAAACCTTTGTGAAAGAATAGACAACCCACACTGATAGGATAACATTGCAGAATGTTTTTCCTTGCAGTAAAAGGCTATTTTAGGTACACGACTAGTGTATAAAATATGTAAGGTTGTCACGGTTCACGTACGCATGACTTCATATACCTACTCTTGATGTAAACGAATGTATGGATTTCCATTCAAGGTATTTGTTGGCGAGGTTTTGTGATTTTTTAGATTCTCAATTTACCTGTACCAAGTTTTATAACTATGATATTATTTAGCACCTTAATATAGTTAAGTATTATACGATATTTGTTCTAATAAATAATGTTTGGGAAGCTCACGTTTTTGCCTAATACCTATTGATAAGAAAAGTTACGAACAGAATGATCTTGATTGACATATTGTTCGTCCTATAGATCGTACAGAATGGTACTAATAGCACAAGAGATACCTTAATGTAGGTAGCGGTGCTTCAATCAAACGACGGATATTGTTCCGTGATGTAGGTTACGAGCTACGGTAAGCTTTTAGTGTGACGTCATGGATTTGGTGAATGGAAAATGATTTTCTGTTAAGGAATATCGTTTGGCTTTTTGTTCTGCATAATTCTTATGGGAATCACGGTGGGTTGATTTTTTGATGTTTTTTTTCCTCATGTACAGCTTTTGCCTATTCGTCGGAAGTTTGACGGGTTGTCCTATTTTTTATGATTAACCAGAAGCTTAATGGAATTGCTCTAAGGTCTACCCTTCACATATATTTGAATTAAGATAAGAAAAGTAAAACCACAATAGGTACCTATTCTGCATAATGAAAGCTCTTGCTAATATTATATCTATATATTATATTATTTCACCAACGAATGCAGTATGTAACAGCATATCTAACACATATATTTAACTCACCTAAATGCATCTAAAAACAAGGGCGTTTAATGTTTTATAACCTTTTATGTACCACATGGCCGTGATGACGTCACCAGAGCGACTTGCCGTGTCAAGTCCGCAAATAAACTTGTGATGCAAAACATTCCGGCAAAGTTTGTATACGGAGTACGATCTGAACTATGAATCACGGTTATTTATATTGATTTTGGAGGAAATTTTTGTATGGGAACTGTTGGATAGATAAATTGATGACCCAGATAGTATAAATTGGGAATGAAGTAGTTACTAGGTGGATAGGATACCGTAGAGAAAAATGTACCTAAGGTTAAAATCTCTAGAAGAAAAGAAAGATAACCAGATAGTTAACATTGGGAATGGAATAGTTACTAGTTTATACAGGTTCCGTAAATAAAAATATACCTAAAGTAAAAAAGCTCTAGAAAGATTGGAGATCGTAGATGGCCGTTATTGGATCTGGTCATGACAACAAATCCATATTTTCCTACAAATCCTGTAACATAACACTATGATTACCAAACATTAAAATGCTTATATGCGATCCACTTATTTATTAGATTCAAGAATTATCTTTTATCATTATATTGATTTACACGTTTACTGAAGGGCAAAGCAATTCCAATTAATTTAACGGCACAAGGCATTGATTAAACGACTTGAGTGTCAATTTAAAATTAAAGACGCCATCGGATTCCCTCTCAGTTGAAGTTGAAGACTTGATTACATATTTAATTAATAGCAATAAAGGGATATTCGATAAAGTAGATATGAAAATAACGTTAGCTTCTCGTGATAAAGGGGATCTTCGTATATATCCCCGTATTATGAAAATAATATAAACAAGAGAGAAGATTTTGTTAAAATTCACTAAGGGATAATTGAAATGGTTCAACGTTAATCGTTTTAAATCTAGAAAGGTGTGAATTTGTTTGTGTAAACGGATATTCATCATAAAAAGGCACGTATTCAATTCGCAATGCTCTTATTCCATTTATATTTTCACAAGCTGACCCACGTAAATTCGTTTATTCCCAAAAGGGACATTTTCGAGTATATTTCATTGCTGCTCTGCTCCTGTTTGTCGTAGCATGATATTTTGTATACATTTTTAGATAGTCTATCCAACATAAACATAATTTTTCAGTAGTTCTTGTTATTAGTGCGTTCAAAGAAACTTCAGTTTTATAATGTCCAAATCCCAGGGCAACCAGACCACGTATTTTCTGACGGACGAAATAAGGACGATTGAGTGGTGTTATTATGTAGATACTACCACATACTACTATAGCTGCCTACTTAAATTGAGTAGATTACAAATGTTTCATTCTGCCCGTAAAACCGGAAGCTAGGTGCTCCCACCTCGTGTATTATCGATACATTATTCCCGTAACCACAAAGGCTATCTGAAATTCATGATCCCGATTATCAGGACGCGTTCGAGCTCACGGCAACCGTTTGAATACATTTAGATAAACGGCAAGGTCGTCAATAACTATGTGTGCTCTCTTATGTGTGCGCGCCCCAAATGTATTAGAGCATGGTTATGTGTGCATTATGTATTTAGATGTGGGCATGCCCCAAATGTATTGTATGGGTGTGTGTGTTAATGCTTGTTGTTATTAGGTGTGAGTGCGGTTTTTCAGTCTTTATTTTGTTAAGGTAATGTTTTGTGCAAATTGTAGTTATCAGTGTAATTGACAGTGTGTGTTTAGGTTTGATTCGATAAAAGCTTGTCTGTATGTCTGGTGATTTCTTACCGGTATCATTACCATCCTCATTTTCATTTAGATTATTTAAAACTTTAAAATCTGAAATGTAAGATCGTGTATATCTATAGTCTATAGTTTATACTTATTGTACCTTAATCCTAATTACTACTTTGTTTATTTATCTTTAGTTTTAAAACATTGAAAATAAAAGAGACACATTGATAAGAAGATGCAATTCGAAGGCGATGTGCAAATAGAAGAGAAGTCCCTTCAGAAGTTATTTAAATTATTTAAACTCTGGTTTCAAACGAATTATTCCAAATTGGCAAAGCTTAAATTCGCATGAACATATTATGTGTACCTGTTACACTATTTTGGGCGTCTGATGTAAGGAATTAACATAACCGGTTGTTAGCGGTCACTGCCACTGGCAAGCAATGCGTTTTTATTCACTGGCCCAGTTGTAAGGGCTTGTATGAAATCTGTTTAAAAAACTTCATTAAATGGGTAAAAAGTAGATAGTTATAATGTAAAGAGAGATGTGGTTGTTACATTTGGTATGGTTTGAACTTTGATAGTACTATTAGGTCTATAAATCATTCAGGTATTTAGTTATAGAAATACTTTGTGTAGGTAATATTATGTATAGCTAATTCTAGAATTTTTTTTAGTTATCTAGTCTGTAAACTGTATAGATTCTCCTTTTTATCTAAACGCAATAATAGGTAGGTACCTACTTAAAAAGTAATCCAGATTCAAAATTTCAAGGACATCAATTTAATATTTGCACTTTTTGCAAAACAAGCTTTTAAATAAGTATTTACTTTAAATCTAAATCATTTGTGATTATTCAGATTACAACCGTATAGTGCCACAAACTTATCTGACCCGGTGACAGTGTCACTGATGTCGCTTTCTTTTATATAAACAAAATATTTCGTATGAAAAGTCTGTGAAAATGTGGCATTTCAAAATGGCGGCACGTAGTTCCAGTTTTTGCCACCGGGTCAGATAAGTTTGTGGCACTGTACATTATTTGTGTCAAAATACATGTGTTTTTATTTACGACATTCGCATAGAAAGCGCTGACTCTCATTTCACTGCATGTTATTATTGTAATGAGAGTACTTAGCGACTAAAAGCTCGAGCACTTAAAGTTTTAGTGCTTATGTTACAGGATCTAGGTATCAAGTGACTGAGTCTAGACTCTAGACGCTTTCGTATTTTTCTTTTCATTTTATGTAGATATGTCGAAGGAAAAGTATGATTAGGTATGCCGTTTCAAACATCGTCAGTTTACAAAAGCTCGCTGTTTTGTATTATATGTTGAGAATCCAGCTTCCCCAAAGGTCTGTTAGTCACAGGTTACGAATTGAGCTCCTATTTCTGTGTAGTTTTTCAGTAAAGCGAACCGAACTCAACTTAAGCAAACTAAAAATTTCTGATTCCCAATAATTCTCTGTTGCAATATAAAGTGATAAGTATCAACTGCGACATATGCATAAATTGTGTTAATTACAATTGATTATGAGAAAATTCATGATCGCGTATAATTTATTTGATGAAAAGTTCATTTACACGGTTATTAATTTGTCAGCTTCATCATTAATTAGGTCAACTTAAATAATTACCAATGTTATATTTAATCCATACTAATATTATAAATGCGAAAGTAACTCTGTCTGTCTGTCTGTTACTCAATCACGCCTAAACTACTGAACCAATTTTCATGAAATTTGTTAGGGAGATATTTTGATACCCGAGAAAGGACATAGGCTACTTTTCATCCCGGGAAAATGACGCAATCCCGGAAATCCCACGGGAACGGGAACTATGCGGGTTTTTCTTTGACTGCGCGGGCGAAGCCGCGGGCGGAAACCTAGTATTTAAATAAGTAGTAAATTTAATTTCAATTGTACGATAAGTATTTAAAAATAGTGCTCAAGAGTCAAGCTCATCATTCGTTAGTTAACAGATTGAAGTCAATTAAGATAACATAAACGAAAAAATTACCTACATTTCAATTAGTTAATGAAAATTATATTTTAAACACTTAAAAAGTGCATCTCGCCTCGTATTTAGTATCTCTTACCTTATCCATAACATGGCTTAATATAAATATCGTTTCATATTCACGTTTTTACTTTTTACAGTTTTAAGTATAAACAACCAACAAATGGCATTTTTTATTTAATGGCAACATTTTTACAGCCTCTATTAGCAAGCGACCGAGTCCCATACAAGCGGACGTGTTAATGACAATTACGGTACGCGGTAATCAAATTAATTGGTCAAGTACTCGTTTGTGGTTAGATTATATCATTATTCCATGTGTGATTGGCATTAGATGTGGTTGGTAATTAGTTTTTGCATATAGGTTGTTTAGATTTGATAGCTACTTAGGAAGCGTTGTCATTAACAATGTGTTTTAATTTTTATCTCTAAACGATAGTGTATCAAGTCAAATCCCTTTATTGTGCACCCAGTTAATATACAAATATGTATAGGAGATAAAAAATGTATTGTCTGATTGCTTTCCTTTTTTAATCTGATCGTAAATTAAGTTTCTTTCTCCTGAGATCATTTATGGATTATGGTATAATGAACATAGTCGTACTGCGGACATACGTTGTATGAGCCAGTGTTAACTGTAAATATTCGACATTTTATATTACGTAAAGAAACAAGAACGTATAGATTTTTGCACTTCCAAAAGTTTTAACACCTTCCTGTCTGTGGCTAAAGCCAACAATAGATCTTAACTACCACATTACATTCGCAATTAGAGTAGTAAGCAGGCATAATTGTCGAGACTTGGGCATGGGAATATCTCTATTATATTGTCTGAGTGTGCACTGAGCGCATGCGCATTGTGCCCTCTTGAGTGCGGACTAGAAAATGTTTAACCTACTTTTGGATGTGTTTTTCGTTAGCTCTTTACTTGGCTTGGCGATTGAAACAGGTAAGGTGTTTGCCACTTATTGTGTAGAGAGATGAGATTCAGGAATTAGAGACAGATTAACGCATAGGTATAAAATGTGAAAGCTTCCTAAAAATGATGTAGTCGTATTAATTAAACCACGAGCTTCTGACTAAGGGCCGATTTTTCAATGCTTGGATAAAACTTATCCGTCCAATAAAGTATTACACGATAACATTAAAATGTCACGTAAACTGTCAAATACGGGCAATTAGAACATGTTTTTAAAATGATAGTTTTATACATTATTCGACGAATAAGTTTTATCCAAGCATTGAAAAATCGGCCCTAATACGACTTTAGTAAGACAAGATTTTCTGAACTTTTTACTTTCCAGGGGTCACTTTTCTTTGCGTATATTTTGTGATATATGTAGTAGGTTATTTATGTAGTTTTATATTTCTCTATCGAGATTAACCACTGTGGTTGAAAAAAGTGATTATTCTAAAATATGAATTCATTCAATTGAAAAATAATATGATTTACTTTCTATATTCGACATAATCATCTTTTCTAAACAAGTATTCGTATGAAATGCCAAAAGGTTAATAAGTAGACATTGTAATATAAATTGTGAATCGATTCGACAAGACACATGTTTCTAAACGGTACTGAACTTTGGCATCTGTAATAAGTATTTTAATGGCAGTTCATAGTCTGTAAGACTTTAGCATTTAGCATTTATAATACAAGGTATTAGAAAACATGAGATATAGTATACTAATACCACACCCCGGACACTCCATACAAAATGATCGTTTTGACAGTCACACTGTAGAGACTGCAAATGTGTGTGTTAACGCTTTATGGTTGGCACATTTGTGACTAGCGTAAAAAAAAATTAGCGTTTTTCTGATGAAATACATCCGTAAACAGCACTATATCTAACCATTTTCTACGAAAAACGATAATCACAAATCCAAAATAATAAAATTACTTTAAGTCAATTTGATTAATGTTGTCAATCTTCGTTGCGTATCGTCCTTGCAGAAAAATATGGCCCATTTTATGTCTGATCGCGCGGGGGTGAGGTAAGTTTAATTTTGGCGGGAGGCGGAGAGTGTCCGTTCTGTAGCGTTTAGCTACTATTATGTATTCTGTGCTAATACTATACTTAGCTTTGTTAGTAAGATGGCGTGAGCTTGGTGATTTGATGTTATTACGGTAAATAAATCATTTGGAAGCTATGCACATACGTTTATATGTGAAATTTTGTGTGTAATTTACGCAAATTGTTAAATTTAAGACTAACTAGAACGAGTTAAATTAATTAAAAATAGAGCTTTCAATCTAATAATAATTATTTCCTTAAATAAAACAGTAGGTAAGTACATAATATTCTTTTCACATAAAATACCTACTCGATCTCAATAACAGTGGATTAAACAACATGTAATCCGCACAGATAAATACACTTTCATTGTTTTTATAAATAGATGTTACAGTTTATCTTATTTTAGCATCTGTGGTGAACAAACCCGCGCGACCTAGAAATCTCTACTTTCTATTTTAGTTCGAGCAATTACACGTCAAGCTCCCTTAGACTTATAGGGCTTTGATAAATTTCATTTGCTATCTGTAAGATTTAGAAGCTTTCTTAGTTCTAAAAACTAGTTGTTTAATTTTTCAGAAAAATACGCTTGTTAGAATTTATTATCTTACGAGTCTTATGAATAAGTAAAACACAATGCTTGGGTATGTTAAAAATTGTCGTGTGGATACAAAAACATGGCAACCAAATTAATTATCTATACTTGTAATAAAATCCAAACATAATGTGTTTTCATTCAGTGCGCTCTTAATAAAAGCAAAAAATATGATATTACTAGCGGTCCGCCCCGGCTTCGCCCGTGGTACATATTTACGTTTTCTCTACGTAAAAACCATCCTCGTACTTCAAGGAATATAATAAAAAAAGAATTATCGAAATCGGTTCAGCCGTTCTCGAGTTATGCGCTTACCAACACATTTTGCGATTCATTTTTATATATATAAGAAGATGTTGTGTGTTCCCATTACAAATTGGCTACAAATCTGCAGTTAATAGTTGTTTATGTGCGTTTGTTTCTTCTTATAATGGATAAGTTTGAATGTGTTTGGAAAACTGGAATAAGTCACTTAAACTTATTGTATTTTCCATTATAGTTAGATACACTTTAAATTCTTAGGTTACATATTTTTTATTCAGTTGTAATTGCAGCATATAAACTCTGTATGGGTAGCTATTGTTTCTATCTATAGGTACTAATATTATAAAGAGGAAAGGTTTGTATGTATGTATGTATGGTTTTCACGCATAAACTACTGGACCGATTGTGATGAAATTTGGCACTGATAATCTTTAGACCCTGAGAAAGAACATAGGCTACCTTTTATTGCGAAATAGGTACCACGGGCGAAGCCGGGGCGGACCGCTAGTAAATTATATTCTCATATCCACGAAACTTACGCTTTTTCATAAAATATGTTCTGTTATAACGATTAATAATTTTGCCGCGTACCTTGAGTGATATTTTAATATTAAATGATGCAATGCGGCACGATCAGTATCATCGATATATTTTATCAGCTAATTTACGTCAAATGTGTTTTCAAATAGTGCATGGTTAAACTTTGTTCATTTAGAGCCTTTTTGATAAATATATTTACTTTGATTAAACAGAGACCGTTTATGAATGCAACATACATACAATTATAATAGTAATTAATTCGTAATAAAATTATCATATTATGATAATCATCGTCGATTAGTATCTTTGTTATTTTTACACTACAAGCTTGACAGTACAGTAACTACAGTAATTTTTGCAAACAAGTAGCCTCGCTTTAACTTAAAAGCTCCTAAAGCTACTTGTACCTAAGTCATCATATACTACCTATATTAAAAACTGTAATGGCATGTGCAAGTCCATCAGAATTTAATCTCTTTATTTTTTGTTTTAAATTAACTCAAAGGACTCGAATAAAGTTTTAAAAATAGGTCCTAATACGAGCAGTAAAAGAGTACATCAATTCTATGTAGGTTAACATTCACCACATTAGGTTTGTTTTACGACTCTTTTTAACGCTTTCCTTTGTACTTTTTCCGGGGAAATATTTTATGGTTACACATTACATACTTAGATCCTTAGATAAGAGGTACTATAAAGATAGTGCATTTGTTTCCTTATATATTTCAAGCAACTTATTCTAACGATATATCCATACTAATATTATAAATGCGAAAGTAACTCTGTCTGTCTGTCTGTTACTCAATCACGCCTAAACTACTGAACCAATTTGCATGAAATTTGTTAAGGAGATATTTTGATACCCGAGAAAGGACATAGGCTACCTTTTATTACGAAATATGTACCACGGGCGAAGCCGGGGCGGACCTCTAGTGTATAATAAATTGATACCGTATTTCGCCGGCTTCCAAAAACTGTCATAATATACATACGTGCGGAAAGTATGAACTCTGAAAATTACAATTTATTTTAGGCTATAGTTATGCGTAGATCCTCTGTATAAAGAGAGAGTCAACCATTTTATTTTGTAAAGGATGTAGAAATTGCGTTGAATTTCACCACCCAATAAATCTGTTATATTAACCGAGACAGTCTCGAGTTTATAATTTAATCTGAACCTCTTCCTTTTGTATTACGATTCCCAAATTGTTCGAAATTTCATAATTTGTTTCAGAAAACCAGATTGTTTGAGCATTTGTAACATTTTATAAGTACAGTATATTTAACAGGAAGAAGATATAATGGCTATATTAAAATATATAGCCCACTAGTGTCCTCAATAAACAATGGGCAAATGTCAGCGATTTTCAATAGCAATCGACCCGTCTCGACTCTCGAGTGTATTGGACTTCGCTTTCAGCTCGAGTATTGCCTCGACTTGAGATCTTCATAATTGGCATGGAGATTAGGCATTGTGACATATTTATTATTGGGTTGCAGAAAAAGACACAAGATGGTCACTGTTGTGAACAAGTTTTGTTCTTATTGGCAATATAAAATGATTATAAGAGGAATAGGATTTAAGTCAATAGGTACCTTCCAGAGAAGCACGCTTCATCTTACCACATCTATCTTTACTTACCAGCAGGCGAGATCGTGGTCAAGCACTATCGTTTTGTTCATAAAAAGAACTCAAATATTTGATATAAAAATTAATGCAGTAATCATTAAAAATTCCTTGTGTTCTGTTTATCATATCGATGTAATAAGATTTTTTTTTCCTTTTCAGGTACTAACGATATCCAGTACATTTATATTGCTTTGATACAAAAGGTGCTGCCATTTATTAACACAGGAAATATAGGTAATGTAAACACTTTAAAAAGCTCTAGTCTATTGCGCTTAGTTAGAAAATATAGGTCGTGATTGTTTTACGATAAAAACAATCAATGTGTGAGAGATTTGTGGCTAAAATCGAAATGAAGTAGAACGGCGAGTGTAGAATTTAACTGATATCTCACTTTTAGATGAAATTTTGTATAAATTTCCCGATGTATTGCTTTTTTCTTTGTCATTGTCTGGTTTTTACTTTTTTTAATAACTCTATCAAACGCTCTACTGTTAATTCATGTTAAGTTTTACATCCATTTGTAACTGTTTGGTTGTTTCTTTGTTTGTCTTAGTTTTGCCGTAGATAATAATACATACTCTAATTTTGCCAAAACGAGACGGTATAGCGTGATTACATTCGATAATACCAAAATTAGTTCAAGCCTTCATAGCAATAACCACAAGATGAAGTGAACGTGAAAGTATTTGACAGGGAAAGTGCTGCGTTTATTTCGGACATTGAAAAGGTCAGGTTTCACTTGTTTTGGTTTATAAAAGTTACTATTTTATTACATTCGTATGTACCTTATGATGTTTGTGTATCTTAATGTACCTACATTTACTTTATGGTATATATATTATGTGATGGTTTTAAATTAAATAGTGTCTGAATTATATACAAACAAAACTATAGCAAAACATCAAGAAACGTTTAAACATAATGAAGATGGCAATATTTCTTAATTGATCTGTCAAAGAAAAGTCACAATTAACAAAAAACACAAACAGCTCAACGTTTCAAACATGCTTCGAGTTTCAATGGCTAAATTATAGGTACGAATACTCCATAAACGTACCTACACCGTACGTAAGTCTAAAGAAGTACACATAGATAGTAAGTAGATATATGTACATTGTACAGTGCTTAAGAAAAGCGATCAAGTACAGTTAGGCACAGAAGTGACAAGGGACCGGTAGGGCGCCCTGAATCCGTGTCAATTGATGTGTCTGTGATATTTCCTCTTTGATACGATTCTGTCTTTTTGTAGGCGATGCGTCATGTACCATGAAGTGCGAAATTGCATGATTAAATATTGAGAATTGTTTGTTTCCCGTGAATACATTATGTGGCTACACAATCTTTATTATTCCCGTGAATAAATTATGTGGCTACACAATCTTTATTACTTGTATTATTATCGATTGAATTTTTTTTTTAATATTTGTACTTTTCAGAGCTTTTTGAAAGATTTAGAGAGAGAGAGATTTAGATTTTAGAGACACGGGGATTTTATATTTTGGGAACAAATACTGAATCTTTAAAAAATAACTAAATAGCAATACAATCTTGTTGTAGCAAATTCCACAACAACATCTACGTACAGCTTTATTTTGAAAAATAACTCTTCATTATCATTTCAATACATTTTATTTTCAAATCGATCACTTCTGCTCTAGAATTAATTATTTCCAAATCGAATTACAACCCACACACTAAGCAATAATGGATCTACGTTTCAAAAAATACATTAATATTATACTATGTATAGCAGAGATATTATAGTCTATAGAATGATCAATAAAGTACAGTTAGGTGGTAAAGTGACAAGCGATGACAGCAACGTAGGGCGCGCTAAATTGTCGCGGCGATTGACATGTCTGTCTGCTTCCTTTTCAGTTTTTTGTGTTGACTTGCTACTGCATGGAGAACTTTGTAAGTCGTTGTTTAGGTGTTAATTTGGATTAAATGTTCTATTAAGTATTAGTACTAGTATAGTATTATATTATCTGTGGTATTAGTATGAAAGCTGGTTTAATAGTCATTAACCAATATGCGACGATGTTAAAAATTAGCGCGATAAAATACAATTAATGAATTTAATCAATAGTCCTCGATTAAATACTAAGTAGTAGATTCTGATGTTGAATTATTTGTCCACAAGTTTTGATGAAAGTTAATTTCATCATAACTCATGGATCACTAATAAAAGCTAATTAATAAATTTTAAGTAATTCGTTGTTTTACTTGTTAATCTTACGCTTGTACAAGAACTGTTAGTTTCTTGTTTGTTACTTGCTTAAACTTGTTTCTTACTACAGGAGCACGTCTCGACTCTAATCTTATTAAACCCTAAAAGTTATACAAACTACATCACTTAGTATTATAACACCTTGTATTATAAAAGCCATACGTACGAATGTCGCATACAAATTAAATATTAAATAGTTTAATATTCAGCTCGCGCGCTTTTCGATGTAACTGTACCGCTTTGACACATGCTCGAATTAGTTCTATAATTATATCAGTCTTTGTCGTATGAATGTTATTAAGGCCGCGTGAAAGTTGAATTTTTGTATTGTAATTAATATTCTAAATTGTCGTATTCGGAATGCGAATTGGGAATTGTAAAAGTGGCAGTAGGTGTAGGAATTTGATAAAAACGGGGTAACGATAATTTAATTTACATATAAATGCTTTTATTTCGTGTTTATTTTGATTAAAATGAAATTTCAAATATAAACGTGCATGTAGTACGTCGCAAAATACGATTAAGGAGAAATGCGGGAGAAGACGAACTAAGTGCGAACTGCACAGAGTTAGTGCAATTGATTTATTTGCATCTCTTCTCTGTTCAATGTAATACGATAATGTCGTTTTCTATTACATTTTCTTTTTCATTCAAATCATGTAAAATCATGGAAATCAGCCCTGTAATAAGTATTGGTACCTAGTTATTAAAACATTGACTTTATCTTAGAGATGTTATGAAATGGATCTGTTTAACATTATGTTTTTATTTTTGAATTAGGTTTTAATTTATCATGCAAATGAATATAATATGTAGGTAGTGTTTAAATATTCTATCGCACAGTAAAAAATGTCCTTAATCGTTAACCTACAGTCCTACAATGTTAGAAACACCATAGGAATTTTAATTTGTAGAGCGAATATTAATGCCTGAGTCACGGCAATATAAATGAAGTGTGATAAATGGGCCAAGGTTAATTCAATTTCGTAATAAAGGCTGACATAATATGCGATTTACGGTACTAGTAATGTATGGGGTTTTGTCCGTTTTTAGATATGATGGGATGAGTTCATGATTATTTTTGTGTTGTGTTCATTTGGTTAGGTTTGTAAGGACCAGCTACTAGTAATAGTAGGTATTTTGTTATCTTATTTTAAAAGTATTTTACTAAGACTGATAAGTTTCAAATGAGGATTATTGTTAAAAAATTGCCTAAATTGATTTTAGTTTCTAAATACCTATAATAGGTACCTAGCTTTCTGATTCGAAAATAATTGATAAATCGGCTGAATAGTACAGTAGTATTAGTAAGTAGTATGCAATTGAATACAGGTCACAATAATAACAACTAGAACTTATTTATCAAAGTAGCTAGGTAATAGAACAATACAATCAGTCTAGATTAAACGCCAATATAGTCTCTAACGAAACAATGGTAGATATTCAGTATAATCAATTGCAATTCACACGCGATACTTATCATAGAAATCGATACCGAATGTGACGAGAGAATTTATAGGATTTTTTGTTCTAGCTGCGAGATTATGTGGCGATATCGACTTTCTTTTATAGCTGTGTTTCCGTTTTGGATTTGGATCATATTAAGGTGCATAATATGAACTAATTAAGTAAAAATATTATCTGTATGAAAAAGAAGAAATTAACCATTTCACGATAAGGCTGCCTTCTGTAAGTAATAAGTAAATTGAAGGTTTTGTTTATTTAATTTTACATTCATGAACGAAACATAATCTTTAAACAATAACATCGTATACAAAAAGTTAATTCGATGCCATGTTAATAATTCACTATGTTAATAATTCACTAAACCGATTTCAAATTGTTCACACTTATTTTGAAAATACATTAAAATCTTCAAAATCTCAGCTCGTTGACCGTAAAGTTGAAACTCATTGGCAACTTGGGGGTCTCAAACGAATTAAGGTCCATAGCGCATTCTTTTGTCGGCCTCAAAACTCGACCCACGGCTAAACGTGGGTGGAACGCGTTAATTATAAAGCAATTTTCTACCCTCAAAAAGGTTTGTTTAGGAAACGTTGGATACAGTTAGGTAAATTGTGTTTTCTGCTGTGTCATGGATACGTTTTGGGTTAATGTGTTTAACGCTTGAAATTCGATTTTAAGCTTTTTTTTAATTATTTTTGTCAAAAAATGAATACACAAGATACCTATTTGAAGATATTTAGAACTGAAGGATTTGATTTGCGTTTGAAAGCTGGCCAAAATAATCCTTTTCTTTTTTCACAAAAAACTTAACTTGATAGTCAGAACTGGAAAAAAAATTTAACGAGACCGACTCGAAAGTTCTGACGTGACAGACCAAAAAAATGGAATCGCATTGCGAACCTCCTCCTTTCCTGACGTCGGTGGAATACACATATGAAGACGTAGACATACGTATCTTCAGGAACTTTGTCCCTCGAATAATAGTGCCCATATCCATTGTTTCACCTCGTGCAGGGATCAACAAACTGTGCGCTAAGAGTTAAGACAGAGGACGCACGCGCCCTCGCACAATCATTTATCTTCAGGAGTCTAATGGGACGGTGTAAGTTATACGCGATTGAACTTTGGACCGGAGTAAAAATGTATTGGTTTATGTGGTGGTGATATGCATTGTGGAGGCTGCATCAAACAGCAATCATGCTATTGGAGTTTGATTACAACATTACTAATGTTAAATTTGTTTCTTTTTTTGGAAATAAAACAGATCATTTAAGGGGCTGACAACACCAAATTGAAGTTATTTGAGCAGTTTTTTAAGAAAAGATATTTATTCTAGCCCAACAAAAAAATATATGTTAATATTCATCATATTTCGAAGACCGTGGACGGACTCGATACATAATTGGACGAAATCGGCTCGATAGAAAATAATTGCACAGATTGGTCTTAAAATCATCATTAAACGATTCTATGTCTTTATTTTTTGACGTACGGGTCTGCGATTTAAAACACGAAGTCAACATATTCATACCTGAAACTCTAACGAGTCATATTTCGCATATGACCCACACTTTTCCTTAAATCACATATTTTTTTATTATTTTCTTCTACGACCTGGCCCCGCCAAGTAACAGTGATATTGCGCTCTCGTTTGCGCACACTGTCCAATTGTGTGGGAGTAAACGAGAGCGCAATCACTGTTAAATTTGGTCTTAACAGCCCCTTAAAAGCTGGAGCCTACCGATCGATGACTACTTATTTGTTTTTTTTTTAATGCAGGATGCTACCTTTGTGATAGACGAAGCAATTTTCGCTATAATTTTAGTTATTTAGTGAATTTCATAAATATGTAGTATCTAGAAATTAAATATAATAAATACCCGCTGTCTCTCTTCCCCTTGTCCCAAACGTGTGAATGCACAAAATGGTCTCGATCCCCAACCGGTTTCATCTCGCTAGGTAACAGCTATTGACGTATTGACGAGATTTGATGTATCACTTACATTTTGAAGGTCATAGGTGGGATATGGGTGGTTCTTGTAAGAAATATAATATTGGTAATCGATACTAAGATTATAAAGTTTAAAAATTTGTTTGTTTTGGTTGAACGCGCTTATTTCGGGAACTACGGGTCTGATTTGAAAACTTATTTCAATTTTAAATAGTCCGTTTATCGAGATAGGCGGCTACATGTCATCGCTAAAACCTATAAGAGTGGAGCAATGATGAGAGAAGAGGAATAAGTGTAAGGCAGATGAACGTTTGCCGGGTCAGTATTATTTAAAAAGGAATTGTATTAATAATATGAATAACTGTGACCTTTAAAAGTGAAAATGAGTTTATTTTTTTAAGAAACCTATATTTAAAGCTGCATACGCTTTGTTAAAACTATAATAACAGAGTTGACGCCTCTTAAGGTGAAGGGTCAGAACATTCATCACGTTAAAGGTTAAAACATCGATGTTAACTGAGATTTTCCTATAGATTAAATCTCAAAAACACTTTCGAAAGATGGATCAAATATCATGAACTTTAGAAATATGTATCTACGTAAAACTGATAGAGTGAGAGAACAATAATAAAAATATAAGTATGGAAAAAAAAAATCTAATGGAGACATCTAATATTTCATTCATCCTATTAAACTATTTGAGTTGATAAAACTTGATATTCTAATAAAAACTAGACATTATAATGGGGTCCAATAAAATCTGAATAACGTCGCGTCGCGCCAGTCATTGGAATTATTAAACACAATCGACGACGATACGATGTAATACGATACGATATATCGTAAGCAAGATCCATGCGATATTGGTACTTGTACCGTAGTAAACAAACATGCATGCTTAGGTTATTGGTGTAATTTTGCATCTAAGTAGGTTTGCTTTAAAGAATGAAACATTATGAAAAGATATCAAATGCGATCGTTTCTTTATTTTATTTAACCCGATGTTTCACAAAGATAATTAGGTATTACGCGTGTAAAATAACTATGGAAAATTATCGAGACTGTCGACTGTCCTTACTAGGATTACGCGGGAAATATTTTTTGCATTATTATATTTTAACTTTTTATTCAGTGGCTTTCACTGTTCAAGCATATCGTTTATATAACATTTCGTAACATTTATATCGTCTTGTCGTGTCGTATCGCGCTGTCAGACGCGTTAACCTATAGCCGCTACACACACTGAGTCACTGGACCAGCCCACGCGTCTGATGCCGAGATAAAAACAAGATTTGTTTATTGTTCATGTGAGATGAGCTATCGATAGACGATTGTAGATTGTGTAATATCGTTCGTGGTTGGATGAAGGTAGTTGAATTCAATGTTTTGGTAAATAATTTCATATGTATTGTGAAAGAAAAGATCTTCTACCAGAATTATTATAGTTAAATAAATGAATAAAGATTGATTAGTTTTATTAGTTGAATTTATGTTGATTGTTTCTTATTAAGTTATGTAGACTTCAGTCGTTTTAAACATAGTGCATTTTTCTAAATGTACTTTAGCCACGTTGCTTTTTAATAGATCCGTCTATGTGTTGAATTAAAATTATAATTTTTTATTAATTAAGAATAATGTATGCCATTTCCTTTCCATTTATCCAATTTTCTTATATTTCTAGACAAAATATCGTAAATATCTTCCTCAATAGAGAAGAACGCGCCAAGAAACTTTCGCAATCTTTATCCTTTAGACCGGGAGATACTGACACAAAATTTCGAGTCATTTGTAACAGGATGGCGGTTCTACAGGGTTCTTAGTACGCAATGACAAAAAGAAAAATGATGGTGTGAACGCTGGTACCGGCGGCTTAGTCGCGTGGGCGTTAGTCGAACTCGTCGGAAAATAGCGAAAGTCAAACGATTTGTAACAGTATGGCACTTATTTTTCCTGTAAGTTTGAGGATCAAAAAATATAAATACAAAATTTCAAAGATCTAGGTGTTGGAAATCTTCACTTATATAAATTAATAATAAATTTATTTTTCAAGTATGACAGCACTTTTTCCCTCTACTAGAAGTATGGCAAATATAATAATGGTCACATTTTATCAAATACTCTCCAAAAAGCCAAATGCAATACTGGTACAAAAAGATAGGCGAAATAAAAAAAAATTGCAGATTTTCGGCGGTATGGCGACCATTTAGAATCGTCTGAAAAGTATGGCATGGCGATTTTCGTAAATGGCTGCACGACGATGGTTACCTGTGCAAAAGTTAGCTTGGTACAAATGGTTGAATAATTGTTTTTTTTAAATCAACACATTCGCGTCGGTATGGCGGGCTGTAAGTCATACCGGAAAAGTATGGCATGACACTACCGCCTACTTCTTTTTTATGGGCTATCGGTAAATTCTAAAATTTTTGTGTTACAAATCGTTTCACTTTCGCTATTTTTCCGACGAGTTCGACTAACGCCCACGCGACTAACCCACCGGTACCAGCGTTCACACCATCATTTTTATTTTTGTCATTGCGTACTAAGACCCCTGTAGAACCGCCATCCTGTTACAAATGACTCGAAATTTTGTGTCAGTATCTCCCGGTCTACTTGTCAAAACAAGGCACTTGAAAGTTCAGCCGTTCTATAGATATTTAAATACGAATGGTTAGTACAAGTAGTATAGTATTATATTATCTATGGTACAAGGTAATAGTTTGTATTGCACTTGTAACTTGAATGTAAACGAGGGAAAACATTGAGTCACTTGTACTTGGAAACTTTTGTATGTGATATTGCAGTTTGCTTGATAGCACAGGTGCAGTGTGAAGTTTCGGAGAAAATTTACGATGTTTTTAACATTTAATTTTGATAGTACATCAATTGATAGTTTTGTTGCATTTACACCCGTTTGAAATATGATAATTCGTGGTATTATTTTGTTTGATTTTACGCGAGTATTATAAATAGAAATTAAAGATTTGGACGTCTCCCCGTGACCATGCTCGCTACAAAGTGTGTGAAACGTCGGGATGATAACAGTAATGAATAAATTGTGTTTGAAATCTTTAATTTCTAAAGATGGTTCACAGTCCATCATTGTTTCTGTCCGTATATGTTTATTATTGATAAGTATCTCATGATCTCAGATATGAATAAGAACAATAAATTAATGATCTGTTAATAGTATACATGATACAGCGTTTCAATAATTATAATTTATAACTTTCAATAGCATCACAAAAAAATATTTATCTTTCTTTGCCATTAGAAAAAGCTTTTCACAAAGGAAGTAAATTAGCATAAAGTGCATTAAATATGTAATTACTGAGCGTGTGTATCATTGTAATGTTTGTAATTACAAAGAGTTACAGTCGCATGCGCATAAGAATGATAGGATTGCATGAATAATGCAGTATCGATCTCCATTGGATATTTCCGATTAGCCTGATTAAATGTTTGTAATGAGCGTCAATAGTTCCGAAGGAAAGTATGTTTGACAAGAGTTTAACTGGGTTAAAATCGTGGTTTAAAAGATTATTGTGAGGTTTTTAACGGGTTTAATTCGTGGTTTAAACTGTTTGATGGTATTGGTCTTTTTAATTAGATGTTTGCGGAAATGTTTTATATTAAAGAAGTAGGTATTTTTTTTAAGATTAAGGGAAAATGTAAAGGTCAGTTGTAATTAGAAGAAATTGTTTGTATTATAGAAGTTATTTGTTTTGAAGATAAATAGGTCAATGATAAGGATGAGCAGAATGTATGAAATATTTATCGGATTTGGATGAATCTTTGTAAGTACGAGTAGATTGATTGATGTTACCTTGGGGATGGCTAGCCAACTATTATACGTTACGAAAACGAAACTTTAAAACTATTATTTACTTAGTATTATAAATTACTGCTGATATAAAATAGTGAAATATAGTATAGCGTATCAAAAACAATGACAAAATGACGTCAGACGTGTTATGCTAAACTTTAGAGTACCACTTATTATGCGGATGCCTACTGCTTAATTGTCAGCACAAAAAAACCGCGATTACAAAGTTCCAATAAAACTACCCACATTTCATTGTCAAGGTCTGTTTGCGGAAACAATGAGTAATGTGACGTCATTACGTAATTATATACTGTCGATTGTAAGGGGTAGTTCGCTTGTAATTTTGAGATTTTAATTCACTATTGTGTTACAACTTACACTATTTGAAGGAAAACTAAATGTAGTAATTATGCTTTTAGGTTTTAAATGCGTTTTGCTATGAGTGAAAATACGACTTATGTTTTCATAGTAAATAATTTTCTTTACGTTTTCCCAAGTTTTTATGTTTTTATTTTAACTGTAGAGGAAAACGATTGAACTATTAAAGAACATTGCCTTTTCCTTACTGGAAGTTAATTGAAATTAGCAAGTATCTAATAAAGGTGGCAATAAAAATACCTAAATACCGTAGATGTCGCATTCGTTCGGATGTCTAGTGATTGCATTTATATCATTTTACGAAGAAACGGTAGTAGGGTTGTCAAGTCACCAATAATATCTATTAGAAACAGAAGAATAAAAATGTAAAAGAAACGTATTCATTTGAACATTAACAGGAAAAACTGTGGAACTACTCAATTAAATATTTTCTTCGTTTTCAGTACGGCGCGGCGTTAAAGTTCATTGTATAGGTACGTGGACCTGAAGTGAAAACCACAAATTACTTATTACCTAGTAGAAAATAAATAAGATATTAGGTACTTACCAAAGGGTTTCTGTATTGTAGGTATATTTATCTATACGATTTAAAAGCTTTTCAACGAAACCTAAAAAAAGAAGTAAAACCTATTTGGAATTATCATTTTTAGTATTGTGCCTTAGTTATTTAATTAATAAAATAATCGATTGTTACATCTAGACAACCCTAGATGTCTAGATAGATGATCGACCAGTATGGTGGAGCCAACTTTTTATTCTTCGTGGAGTTGTGGCGCCTTCGCTTGGCACCTGATTTATTAACTGTATATTATATAACGGTATATAATAATGAACTCTAACTATATTGGATAATATGATTGTTTATTATTATTTTATTATCAGTTACCATATTACCGAAACCTTTTGATTTCCTTTTTAAAACAAAGAATGCATATTCTTAATAGTAGTTTCAACAGCTGACTAGATAGTTGTTACACGTTAAGTTTGCATTTGATATAATTTATTTATATCATCGCGAAATCATATATAGAAATACATAGTATGTATCATCTAATGACCGATACATAGGCCTCAAATAGGATCTTTTAAAGTATCGGTTATTTGTACGCAATAATAACTATTAAGTACTAGTAATTTACGTTTATTCTTTCATAATTTATACAAAATAACAATTGGCAAAGCATTATATAGTACAGCGGATAAGAGATCTTCCCTGAAACAAGTCTGCAATTTGCGTCGTAGCAGTCAAGCCACTTTCAAAGAAATTTCTCGCTTCTAGGGAAAGTTTAAAACAAATAATAACTTATTGATAAGTAATTAAATACCAAAATGCTCGTAGAAGTTCTTTTTGTCGACATATAAATATTTTTTTAAATTAGGTTTTTTGTATCAGTAAGACAGCCTGAAAAATCCTTTAACCTGCATTTGGATAATGTGATAGTTTATGTATTACATAATAATGATAACAATACACACGAACAAGACTATTAAAACATTTCACCCCTTTATCCGCAATGGTGCAGCATTCAACGTCCATTTGAAATATTCCAGCAATTAATCTCTGCTGCGCGTGCTCGATAAATCTGAAATAGGATTTATTAATCATTTCGTGTTCAACAATGTATATTTCGTATTAGTCTAGCGGGAATTAAACCGTGGCCTTTGTATGTGAAGCGATAAAACTTAACACATATTATAACTATGCCCCGCGGTTTCATTATATATAGGTTCAATATTAGGTTATTGGTATAAGCGTGATAATATATAGCCTTCCTCGATAGACTATTTAACAGTGAATTATTTTTTTAATCGGACCCATGGTTCCTGAGATTCGCGCGTTCAACCAAACAAACACTTCACCTTTATAAAATTAGTAGGTATAAATATCAAGATCGATAAAATAGTGTAAAGGGTATCGAGATCGATATAATAGAGAATGTATGTGTTTTTATATCAGAAGCTACTATTTATGCTGTAGGGTGCGATATAAACACAGTTTTTGCTGAATCACGATTCACGGCAGGCTTTCATGAATTAAACTATTGTTGTACGAATAGTGGTAGAGAAGTTTTAATTTATACTTCCCGAAACCGAACCGAAATAAACATTCCCAAAATGTATAATAAGGTCATATTACTTTGGACATTCTATGCTGGCCTTTGTAGATATAATTTTAAGTAAAAATTTTAAACCTTTACTCGTTCTGTACCTAAAAATTGTGTCTAAAAAGCTTTTCATTATCCGATTCAAATTTTTTTCGAGCAGCAGCAGGAAAATTCGTTACAATAATTTTTTTTCTATAAACATGCGCTCAGTTTGGAAACAAATCGCAGTAGGCACCAATCAATATCAAGAACGCTTTGCGAAATAACTATCATAGCGATGAAAGGGCGATTTAAACTATCGTACCCTTTTCACCCTCTCCAAACCCCGACATTGTTTCCGTGTCTCGCTTACATCTATCCGTATAACAGAATTCATTTATAACCCTTCAGCAGTATTGTAGTGAACAACAAACAGTTTTGCGTTCAATACAAGATATGTAAAATGTTTGTGAAAGGAAAACTTTTCTGCACAGCATAAAAAATTCAGTATTGTTAGCATGCGCCATAGTTTTATAGTTCCTGATAGTTTTCAGAGTTTTAAACAATGAAATGCAGAAAACGTAACATTTCTCAGATAGTAGGTATTACAATCGTTTATACTGACTTTATGAGCTGGGATTGTGTTGAATTGTTTGTTTGAACGAGCTTATCTCAGTAATAACTGATTCAAATCAAAAATAAATATATTTTTAGGTTCGTTAGGCCATGTTTAAAAGAATATTATGGGTTTAAATAGAGAATGGTTACATCATTACAACTTTTTAGGTGAAACTTAAATAGATACAGGTTGGTACCACAAAATAATTGCTTATAATATGATCTCGAAAGCTCGACGCTATCCCGGATAATATATCTTCACTTTGAGCATTTGCTTGACCCAATTGGTTTGTAAGCTTATTCTATGTGAAATACTGGAAATACGTACCTTCGATATTTTCGAAAAAGGTAATTTAATTTAATTTAAATTAAATAAAACCTATACCTATATTTTGTAGTGATCGCTTAGGTAAAGCATAACATATTTCGAAAATTTATCGATAGGAGGTAAATCCTATCATACAATTATGTTAGATAAAATAAGCCCAGATTATTTAAATTATCAATCATTTACATTTTTGAAGGAATTAAACAAGCGGAAATAAAGTTCATTAACCTGTTACTATATTAGTATTTATTTATTGAATTTGCTGCCCCAGCAGACGTGGATCTGCCCTATTGACCCTTTATCATGTTTTTTCTCCATAAGAATCTTCCTTCTACCTTAAGTAAATTAAAAAAAAAATAGCCGAAATGGTCGAGCCGTTCTGAAGTTGCGTAGAAACACATTTAGCGATTCATTTGTTTAGATATACAAATAATGAATTAACGTAAATTAATGAATGAACTTGCAGTTAATACTTTACCTTGACTTTGAAAATGCAAAATATCTTTGCTTTTTATCATCTTATCAGTCATGATAAGAGTGACGTAAACACAAGTTAATGATCTAGACTTTCTAGACATGTTTTTGATTTGTAGCATTTACCTACGTTCCTTCAAATACACACTCCATTTTTTATAAGAATAATAAAGTTAACAAGATCATTTCATTCGTCAATTATTGGTCATTTACCAGAGAAAAAGCATGTTTTAATTAATTAATATAATACAACAATTCTTTCTTTAAACAATACGCATTCTCATATCATAGAAATAGCTAACATTAGCAACAAAGTCCTATCAAAACTATTTTACAACTATGCGCGTTTGCTCAGATAATTTCTAACCCCTTCTAGAATTTTATGAGCAATAATGTCGCTTGGAAATTCTTGGATATTATACAAAGGCGTTTGAATCTCTTATCTAAATTGTTATCTTGCTCTACAATCTACACTAATTATTGAGAAGTTTAATATTAAAGTTATATGCTATGTGCATTCTGTGCATGTTTTTTTCATCTTAAGTTTAATGCCTAATCTTTGATACTACTGTGCAATACATATAGGTATAAGAATAATAAATCTGTTGAGAAAACAGAAGTTTCTCCAGGGAAGAACCTTTAATAAAATGTTATGTATCTAGTTACTTACTTATATATTCAAATGATACCTACCTATACGTTGATTCTAGTCTACAAAAATGAAGATAGCTTCGCAAAAGCCGTAGTTACTTTGGGGACCTCGTCAGGATCTCGAGTCTCGACTTACAAAGCTTTGTTGTGGTTTGTGACCGATTGCTGTTTCGAATTTAGTTAAGCAAAAAAATATACTTCTAGATGCTACAGCTACGTTCAATACTGGCTCAAAATATTTTGTATTATGTATCTCTATATAATATCTGTTATTAAAAAGTAATCTTTGTTTCAATATTTATTTTTTTATTGATTAAAATGCGAGTCAAATTGATAGTAATTTCCACATAAAATAAGAACCTATACGGCTTCATGCACAGATGCAATATCGTATAAATATAAAACGACGATATACCTATTTTCAATAATTTTCAGAGCTTCGATACAAGAAACAATAGCGAAATATGTTCATCAATATTGAAGTGAACATTATTTGCACTATATTTATGGAAGTTCAATTCTGAAGCTGGCATAGGTATTCTGATCGATATTATTTTAATTGATTGAGAGATATTTTTCTCTGTTAGGGATGAAAACGGTTTCTCATTTGTTAGGCTGTCTCGTTAGCCGGTTTTAAATATTCATAATTTACCATCTACCCCCTTCTTCTGGCTTACTTTGCGATTTGTATAGCGATATAATAATTGCTAAACTCTTCCATTATTCGCAATTCGCAATTATTATTCTAAAGACTAGTGCGTCTCGCTGCATTTATTGAGACAAAACATACATGCAGTAAAACTGCATTGTAATGAGAGATAATGATGTATTATATCATCGTGGTACGTGGACAGAATACTCAATTCTTACGAGAAGATGCCACTATGTATTATCCCAATAATTCTATTATAAATGCGGAAGTTTGTAAGAATGTGTAGATGTGCCTGTTTGTGACTCTTTCATGAAAAAAGCTCGTAACAAATTTTGATGATACTTAGAAGTAGTGTAGTTTATGAACCAGAATACCACATAGCTATAGCAATACTTGCTTTTGCCCGTGGTCAGGATTAATCGGCGCGACACAGTTAGTAAGTAGATATAATAATATAAGAAAGATGCGCTTTAAACTTGCTTATACCCGCGAATTCGTTTGCAGGTGAAACCGGGCGGCACAACTAGTACATAAGCCTTTTACTTCCCGCCATCGGATCTGCAGGTGACAATGAATACTCTTGGGAAGTTAACTTGAACTAGCGGTGCACATCCACACCGGAAAATAAACTGTATTTAGCAATTACGACTCTATATGAGTGAAAATAAGATTGAGTTTTCGGTGGGTACATTTAACAATCTGGCGTTTGTAATACGAAAGCGACTATCTTTTCCGGCTATTCAATCTTTCTGAAATTATCATAGCTAGTGATGTAAACGCTACAAAATGTATTGTATAGTGATGTATGATGAATATTTTCTTATTATAGATATGTAAACCCGGAGGATGTTATGATCTTTTTTTTCATCACGTTTCGATAGGAGCAAGAACTCGAGTTGAGGGTAGTAATTAATAAATAAGAAAATAAATGATTTTTCCTATATCCTAATACTAGTATCCTAGGAATAGTTGCGTAAACATTTAGCACGTTATTTGGTACAGATAAAGTCAGTTCATAACTTCATAAGCAGCTTTATCCGAGACCGGAGCGAGCGACTAAACCATAATTCACACTAATCCATCTCTGACAGGCACTTCCCAGTATACTTCCATACATGTATACCTATCTTTATACTATGTTCCTACTTCCATAAATTTTATTTATACCTTGGTACATTAAAGCCGTGTTTCTAGTTTTTACCAAGTAGCTTTATAGGTAGCTATGTCTTCGCGACTGCGTCTGCTTCGTCTAAAATTTAACCTGAGTATTATAATTATACTAAAATATTCATTGAGAATCACTATCTATTAAACAAACCGCATCACAATCTGTTGCGTATTTTTAAAGAGACAGACAGAGAGAATTTGTTAATACGCTTTTATTAGATTCACATATTTGACATTTGTAATCGACACGTTTGTATAACATAATCGACTCCTAACCCGATTTTGTCCTACTTTAAGCGGACAGGGTAAACTTTTTTCGGTGACAATACAATCAATATCTTCATGAGTTTATAGTAGGGGAGGCCAAGAGGGGATTTTGGGATTTACTCGAGCGCGTCAGATTACTATAAGGGACGGTACCTTAGCTATTCATTAGTACCTCTAGTCAATATGAGCAGTTATGGTTGGTGGGTGCGCTCAGGGGCCCCGCTGGAAAATTTGAATAATCCATAATTCCCTAAGGTTGAGCTCGAATCGTCAGATTAGCGAAATGGGGACTTCTTATATTGTAATTAACCCCCCCATATATTAATCTGACGCGCTCGAATAATATTACTTTAATTTTTTACCCTTTCTTCATAGCGATTAAATCGCCACTTAAATCGTCAGATTAACGTATACTTTTTTTCAGTGACGTCCTGGAGCATGCAAAATATCAATATCTAACGCGCTTGAGTATTTCCAAGCCAATTTTTTTCTTTTTTAAATTAAAAAAAATCAAAAAACCCTTCCCCACCGCTAAAAGTGAAAACATTATAGGACCTTTTTTTCTCGCTATGGTCTAATCTACCAATTCTAATAGGTTCCCGTGACGCTCGAGTAAATCCACATTTAGCATCCTGGGCTCCCCTACTATTATACGTGTTTTTAACTACTTTAATTATTTTATACTATGTATGATACGTATTTCTAAGATTCACACCAATTGCTATATCTATCCAATTGTTTCCTTGACCTATGTTGTAGTTCAGATTGCGTGTGGGTGTCAATAGATATTAGTTATTACGTCGATTTAATTGAATTCACTTGAACATGACTTTTGTAAATCATTGTGTAAACCAGTTGTGTTTCGCTTTATTTGAGATGGTGTGCGTGTTGATTAATTGAACGTAGATTGTAAACTTTGATTTATGAATTAGTATTAGTTTTGAGTATAATTTGGTTTAAAAACGTCCTTTTTAAATTGTTATTCATTTTCTTATAAAGTGTCTTTTACATTCGTTTGTTTCAGGGCAGTAATTCTAATCGCAAAATAGGAATTTGATAGTTAGTCATTTTAATTTTTGTTTTTGTTAACTATATCTATGAATTGATAATATGGCGTTAATTTCTTCAGTTATGAGATGCATTTTCTATTATAAATAGAACTACATAATTACATATTCATCTTTCAAATATCGTTTATCTGATTTTCGATTGTAGGTATCTGGGGGCACGGTAGTGCCCCCGCCAAGACAAGCCAAGCGAGGCGCACGGGCACTACCTACCTTTTCTCGAAGCGCTTCGACGTTTTTTTGAACCCTCATAACTTGGGTTTGGATTATGCTAGATCAACAAAATTTTCGGGATATATTGTCAATAGCGGACTTATTGAACATATTAAGTTTTAATTACATTAGCTTTTATACTTCAGATTTTATTTATATCTAAAAAACGCTAATTTCGTCACTGACTCACTGATGATCATCAAAATTCTTAAGGTATTTCCTAATGTCCTAGAAAGCTGAAATTTTGTATGTAAGCTAGTATTAGCACACAAACAACAAAAAAATTATAAAACTTGTAACTTTCATCCCCCAACCCCTTAAACTAGGGGATGGGAGTTTGTATGAGACCTGTAATTTTAAATTAAATTTTGATGACGCTAGAGGTCTAATCTAATAATCTAAAACTTGGTTCCCCTAGATATATATATGTATAGGTACTCCTTGTTAAAAAAAAATTGTTACAAACAACCTACAAAAAGAAATGAAATCCCACCAAAAACATTTTCATGTAAAATGTTGCCAAGACGAGCCCATATGACTCACACTGTCAAAAAGTTATCAGATCTCATGTAGAGCCAAGCTTCTAACACTACACGCCCTAACTCTACAAGGCCTAACTTCACAAACTCTACACCTTAGTCAAAATATGTGGCTTGGCCGTTCGTTACTACAAGAACTATTGTATAACACAAAAGTAATGAACAGTGAATTAATTTTTCACCTTACGCCGATGTGAATGTAGCGAAATGGCCAAGCCACATATTTTGACTAAGGTGTAGA
>CAJQZN010033983.1:0-23227 GCA_907164685.1 Colias eurytheme | reverse complement strand
CAACAAAACTGACAACTAACTACGCAGAAACGCCATGATGACATTCCCTAATGTGGCCGCTACAAAAAACACTGGGTTCAGCTTTGGCTGGCCAGACTCTATGTGTTATGAAACTAACCCTAATATCTTGTGTGATGTCGATGTGTGTATAATCTGTTCGAATCCCAACTATGTTTTTCTGGAATGTAAATGTGTTTATTAAAATCGCATACCCGTTGAACGCCGTCTTAACCTATTACTTCTACTAATATGTCATACTATTTTAAGGTACTAAAAGTAATAATAAACTAACCGTGGAAATGTCATCTATAAGGTACACTCAAGAAGCTTATATCTAATACACTGGAGATTTCAGTATGAACATTAACTTGTAACAAGAAAATATGACGTTGAATGACGCCTGTATGTTTTTTTATCCCTTTCACACCTAGGTAGTTAGTTTGGTTAGGTTAGTACTGAAATCTCCAGTGTATTAGATATAAGCTTCTTGGGTACACTATAATAAAGTTTGTGACGGTACGCTTATATTTTTGACAATATCATGCTAATAAATGGGATTATTTGAACAGAACCAAGAGGCTCACCAAGAGGCTCACATCGAAGTGAGTTCGGAGGCGGACTCGCTGAACATGGACCCTCGGCAGCTGGAAGCCGGCGCCGCGCTGGTGGCGGAGTACCTGACCCGTGCGTCCCGCCTGGCGCCGCTGTACCCCGCGCTGTACCCCGCATTGCACACGCTGTCCCCCGCGCTGTACCCCGCGTTGCACACGCGCACCCGCCCGCTGCCCGCCGACCTGCTGCGCGACTGCCAGCTCGCCTACGAGACGCCGCACAACTTGGCTCTCGAACTCTCCAAATCGATTCTATACGAAAACGCGGACTCGATCGACCTAAAGACCCTCAAGTCGCTCAACTCCCACGGCGACGCGTCCCTCTGGGAGGGCAAGCCGCAGCAGTACTTTGAGAGCATGAACGAGGGCACTAAGGAGTTCGACGACGATTCGCTCGCTTCGTAACTCGGCGGCCCGCTTCGCTCGCGGCTTCTGCTCGATTTTTTAACTTCAAATCGATAGAACGCCGCGGCGCTGACAAAAATGTTAATGGAACTCCGCTTTTGTTATTCACATTTGCATTTGCGGCGCAGTGTGCGCTCGTACAAAATTGGGAATGTCTCGTTTCGAATTTCACCAATTTACTCTAGGTTAGGTTATTTAATTATGTAATGTGCTCCGGTGTAATGTCGATGCGTTCGTGAAATGTGTTCTCTGTATATAATAATATCTGTGATAATTTCACATTTATATTGTTTCCTTATGAATTATGTGTGAGGAATTGTAATAAATTTGTAAATCTTAATTTTAAATTATATATTATGCTTAAATAATGAATTTAATTAATCATTATAATGTTTCGAGTCCCTACTGCAGAGTCCTGTTTCGTAAGCGTTAAAAATGTTTAATATATGTTTTCAAGCTATATGCTCATAATGTAAAATTTACTGTTTATAATTATTATGATGAAATGTATCGGCGGCGAGTTTGTAGAAAATGGTAGCTATTACATAGCGGTCATTCCTAAGCCTTCGGCTCGACTGTACTATAGGTAAAATATATTGAGTGAATGTTAAACGACTTCAGTAAGGCTGTGAAATAGTGTGGATGCGATTATCGCTGAAAAGATCGAATAAATAATGTATGTAATGTAATTAATAGAAATAAAAGGAGAATGGGCAAATTGGGCCTGAAACTTGGGCTAAGACCAATACACACGAAAAATTGTTTTTGTGATAGATCATTACACATACCTTACGAAAAAAATAAAATAAAAAAATAAATCAACCGGGTTCTTGTACAGTCAAGGCAAAAAGTTTTATTTATTTGGCTATTATTTTGCGCACAATAACGGTGTTTTTAATTCGAGTGAAGTAAGTATAAATCTAAATGTCACTGGAGGGACTGAGTTTAACCACAAAAAACGTCTAACTACTTTAAATTATAATAAACACGGTATAGCTGTACCTGTTACAAAGCATAATATTAGTGTATTTCGGTTATTAGAAGGCTTAAGATTAGTATGTATTTGTAAGTGAAAGTGAATTGGAGTAACATAAAGATATTGTCATTGTCTTATAACAGTTATTTATTGCAAAAAATATTATACACAAAGAAATAAAACTTGATGTGACTGTACAAAAACCCGGTTGATTATTTTTTTATATATATTTTTCCCGTTATGTATGTGTTATGATCTATTATAAAAACAATATCTCATGTGTATTGGTCCACCTCAAGGGTTCAGGCCCAACTTCCATAGTAAAATGCCCATTCTCCTTTGAATTCGTCGAAGCTGTGACATAAAGCGATTCCTAGTTATTTTAAAATATCTTTTAGGCTTTATAGTACGAAACTGAATGTCGCAGTAATACGATGAATTACGGTTTATATTGGGAATCGGTCGTAGTTTATTTATATAGCGGCTATAGTTGTTACTGTCAAACGTCCAGTGTCCAACGTCCTATGCGATTCGCACGACTGCCGGTAGTTATGTGCTCTAGTTGCCTATATACATTATATATATACGCTCGGTTACAAATAGTAGGAGACTGATTTTGATAAAGGCATAGTGATAATATATGTTTATCAATTTATTCTTATTATTTAGATTTACCTTATTATTTTCTTATTATAATTATTTCCTATTGTATAAATTTATTGCCTGTTCGGATTGAGTAAGATTAACTCCTAGTTGTTATTGATAATATTCCAATTTCTATCTGCGACTGTATTTTATGTAAAATAAGATTTAAATGTAGCGAATTAAACTATTAAGTTAGCATATTGTACAGCCTCATTCATGCTATAGTAATTCTGTAAATTATTTAGCACTATCTAATGTTAAGATAGTCATTAAATGTCTAGTTGACTTGAATCTAGTTGGACTTGTGTAAAGTTGTACAGAAATCATATCATTATATACAAATTACTTAAATAAATTGTTCATATCAAACAGTTTTTTATTTATGTATTCCCAACACATAATATAATCTTCTAATTCTGCACCCTATAATTTATGACTATTTTAATTTACTAATATTCAAAAGGCTACCTGCAGTAGCGTTCCCTGATGTTAAAACAAAATATACACGCTTTAGCTTATACATCGTGGACTCGCTAAACGACTGAACAGATTTTAATAAAATTTTGCACACTGTATGTAGTTTTATTCGACTTGAAAGACAGGATAGTTTCCATAAATTACGATCAATAATAGGACTACCTCACGGAACTAGAGCGAGCAGCTGTGATAGTATTTACATAATAATATAAACTCGCTATACCTAATCACAAAATAAAAGCGGAATACGGATCCAGACACTTAGTTAAATACTAAATTGTTAAAGTATTCCGATCAAAATATTCATGCAATAAAGCTTTAGCAGACCCGTGACACTCCGTGTACGTGAAAGTCGCAGCACCGTTAACCTAGAGGCTAGAGCCAAGGCGTGTTAGCTAAGATTGATACATACTTGATACTTTTTTTTTATAATGAATAGGCAGACGTTTGACCACGATCCCACATGATGGGAAGCGGTGATGTGGTCTACTTGGATACACGTCTGCCTAGAAGCCTGTTCACCGATCAAAATGGAATTGAGAGTTTTGCCAAAGTAGGTATAATAAACAAGATATGTTATGAAATATAAACTTTCTCTCGAGGCTTTCTCTATTACATTATTGCCACAGCCATACACACAACAATAAACCGAAGGCATGTTTAAATAGTAAATATGCAAGTACAAAAGAATTAACAATAACGACTAATTATTTCGAGCAACTGCCATGCGAAACCCTAAACGCATTAGTACACGGCGTGTGCAAGCTCTACCTGTGACTTGAGTGAGTCAAGGACTAGCAGAGCATGTTAACACAGAATTTCCGTTCTTTCGTTGGAATTATTTTTTTGATACATTATAATATAATGTAATTTTTTTAAATCAACGCCATGCTCATGTAGCTACATGATGAACATAACATCATCCTTCGTAAATAGTATAGTAGGTAGGATTTATGTGGGTACAGTAAGTATCCCCCCGAAATTAATAAGAGATTTGCCAATGATATTATGTATATGTATAGTGCCGTCTGCACGTGTTGTGTATTTATAATAGAGAATGCACTCTTGAGTAGCCCTTAAACGTTCGTACAAATAAAAAAATTGATAACATTGGAGATAGAATGGTTTTTCAGAAATAATTCATAAAAGGAGGAAGATTTCAATTTAACTATTTTTTTGGTTTTGTTTCCCTAGAACGTTTCACTGATTTTGATGATTCTTACTTGAAAGTGTGAAAATTAGAGGTAATTTCGTGATTTTTTTAATCGAGTTAATTTTAATATTTTATGTTTCTGATCAAACAGGATCCTCGGAAATATCATCTAGTTTGATATATATTTTATTTTTTAGATTTGGTCTTGAATATTGCACGTATCATATAATAGAAGATTGGTAATTTTGCTTTATACCCTCTCTTAAGCAGCTGGTGTAACGTTAGCAAGTTAAATGTGTGTAGTGGGGATAGACATATTTTCATGGCATTTTAAAGCAGATAGGTTATTTAATTATTATAATTATATCTCAATAGCACAGGCAACGTTCAAAATGATAGGAAAATGAAATAATAGAATATTCATATTTCAAACATTTATTATAAAAACTAAACACTGTTCTTAAGAATATTATAAAAATCTAATTAAAGTATTTTCAAACGGTAACAAATGAAGACAACTTATATAAAATTAAACATACAAACAAAATAATAATCAATAAATTAGTAATAATAATATTAAGACAAAACAAATAAGCGAATAACTATTAAATACATGTATTTTTAAACAAAATTCTAGAAAATAATAAAAATTAGAATACTTACTCATATTATAAAAAATTAAACGCAATTCTTCGGAATATTACAAAACTCTACTTAAAGTAGATTTAACAAATAAGCAAATAACTATAAAATACATGTATTTAAACAAAATTCTAGAAAATAATAAAAATTATGTTTTTTGCAGTTTAGGTCCTAAAGTGATGTCTATAATTTCTAAAGTTACCGGATCTTTAGAAACGCTGATAAACTGGTGTTGTTTTAGCTCTGTAACAAAGATTTAATAAATTATAAATTGTTCTTTCGTCTTCATATAACATATATATAGTTTTAAATTGAAAATTGAATAAAGTAGCTTATGTTCTAATAAGAAATAATATTATAAAGTATCACTCTAGTAAATTTCTTATAGAATCAGTCACTGTTTTTGTGTGAAAGAATAATAAACATACACACTGAACAACTACCGTTTATAATATTAATAAGATGTAGTATAAACTAAACACATTAATAGACAAATGTTGAGATTAGCGCGTAAAAAAAAATCCTATGCTTTATAGAGCATTTCATTAAAGAAACGAATCTTAAATGGCGGCGCTTATCATTCCCTCTCGCTTACACACGGCCGTACGGCATGCAAAAAAATAGAAGTAAAATCACTAAAATGTATTTGATTTTCCCTATAATAGTTTTTAACATAAATTTACAATGACAGTTATGTATTTGCGATAGTATATAATGTTTTATTGGAATTTGACAAAATATGTTCTTTGGGAAAAGTTGTTCAGTTTTATGGGTTCATTGCAAGTATTATGGGGATTTTGTTGCATTCTGTATACGTAAATACGATAATTCATATAAATACACAAGTTTGTCAATAAACAATTTGAAATAATTAATAAAATAATTATCCATTTACATTATTTTAATTTTCTTTTTTACTGACCCTACCATATGTCAGTGTCAGCTTTGGCCGCCATTGAAGATTCGTTTCTTTAATGAAACGCGTTATATAATATTAGTAGATACTCATAGATACTCACTAAGCAAAGAAAAGAAGCACTTAGCGGCTGTAGCCCTCGTGTGTCCCGAGAGCACGGGTCCGTGGTCCAGCAGCCGCTGCACACTGAGCGGGTGCAGGTCGCGGCGCATGCAGTGGTACACTTTGGTCATTGTGCCTTGCGTGCCCCATTCGTCACTGGAATGTTACTTTATTATAGCCATTGAGATATACATATGGAGACGACACCGCCTACATCACTTAGGTTTTTTTTTAATGGTTTTAAAGTGAAACGCATCAAATATGCCTTCGTGTGTGTTACTATATTGCACAAATAATACAAATAATACGGAAAAGTGCAAAGGAATAACTATCATCGGTAAGTACCTAACTAGATTTTTAAAACTTTTAAACGATTTTGTTCGTGGTGTCTCCTCCATACGTAGTAATATTATCTCAATGATTATAGCACAGTTCTTTGGCATTTATTATTATGTATATAAATTTAAATTTTAAAAGAATATAAAAAATTCGATCACGAGGCGGGATTCGAACCAAGATCCTTTCGCGCCATTCCGGGGCGGATTGCTGACCAACTCAGCCACTCGTGACCCGCCAGAGCGATCGAATTTATTCTATTCTTTCAGTTTTATGTGTCTAAAGGAAACACCACGCATCATCTATTGAGATGATTAACAACCATCTCAACCAACATATATTATGTAGTTACATATTACTATGTAAAATTAAATTGTAATATTGATATTTAAAAGAGCAACTATGGAGTTTCTTGCCGGTTGTTCTTCACAGATACTGCTTTCCGAATCGGTGGTAAATGTAAAAAAATGTTATGACGATTCAAAAGTGCTTTTATAGGAAGTCTAATTGAATGAATAAATGTTTGAGTTTGAATTATTATTATTATTAAAAGGTGAGGAAAATAACAATTAAAACTTTATGAATATTATTGAAAATTTTACAAATTAATATTTACTTTTTCGGTACTTCAGGCTGGTAATGTATAATATGTATTTAATTTTAAGTATGTGTTAAATGAAATCAATTCCGGTATCGCTTCTTCGCGACATTACTTGAAAAATGATTCCATAGATTTAATTCATATTTTTTATGTTTCATATTTGTCCTTTGTCACAACTAAAACTCTCACGAGCCTGTGTGGCTCAAATTTAACAAAATATCCTTAGATGTATTCAATCAAAATTCCTACATTATTAATAAGAAATACTGAATATGGTAATTAACTCAAAACTATCATTTAATTTTAACATTCCTAATTCATATTTTCGTCTATCAGTTCATATATGGCAATCTGTTTACTCTAAAATTGTAGAAAATAGTGCATTGTAAATTAATATAAACTAGCTGCTCCGCGCGGTTTCACCCCCGTGGCTCCACTCCTGTTGGTCGTAGCGTGATGATATATAGCCTATAGCCTTCCTCGATAAATGAGCTATCTAACACCGAAAAAATTTTTCAAATCGGACCAGTAGTTCCCGAGATTACCGCGTTCAAACAAACAAACTCTTCAGCTTTATAATATTAGTATAGATTATTTTCACTTCTTTAAGAATATTTTAAAACAAACCGTATAAACCGTCCCGTGTCCGTAGTCCGTTCAGACTCTCCAAGCGACACTTTAGTTCTATCCAAACTGCCGAGCGGCGTCTCACTATCGCTCGTGTCTTTACGAGTGACTCGTGTGTTTGCTTGCGTTTGTATGTTTGTCTGCGTGTACGACTTGTCCTGCATATCGGCTAAACCAGCTGCGTGTAGAAGGTATTCTATTCGCTCAGCTGTTGGCACGTTCTCTTTATTGGCATCTGGAAGGATAATAAAAGATATTTGATATTATTTCATTAAAATATAACAGCACATTGGTTGTGTTATAAATTATAAATAAAGTTACACAGTTAAAACTAAAACGCACTTTTTTTGAATGCACAAGAAGCGCATATACTTTGTATTATAGTAAGTACCTGTAAGAAATAATGCTATTTCTATTCTTTCCATTTACATACCTAAATCTTCTTCCATTTGAATTTTTTTACTCTCTTTAAACGACTCCTTCGCCTTAATCTGTTGGCCCATGCGCATTCTTTTGGGCTAGAATAAAAATGTTTATAAAAAAACTATGAATAATAATTTTTGAATTATTATAATTACATATTTATTAATAACAAGTCATTGTATAGCAATCATAAAAATTCAGACACTATATTATCTATACTAATATTATAAAGCTGAAGAGTTTGTTTGTTTGAACGCGCTAATCTCGGGAACTACGGTATTAGACAGCCATTTATCGAAGAAGGCTATAATATCATCACGCTAACTCCAACAGGAGTGGAGCACAGCTTTCCCACATACATATTATAATTATTACTTACAGGAGACACCATAACTTCTTCAGTTTGTATATCCGTCTGTGTTAAAGTGCGAATCCTTTGCGTCGGCAAGTCAGTTATATCCATATGTTCTACAACTGTAGCATCTATTACATTAATGTCGGGAATAATTCCTGGTGGCTGTAAACTTGGCGGTTCAACATGTATGGGTTCTATCTCCTCATTTATGTTTTCTAGAGTCGAATTTCTAGTTATTCGCCGAGCCCGAGGTTCCTGTAATTCAAATTTATATTTTTCGTAATACGAATAATACAGTAATACTTAATACATAAAGGAATACAGTACAGTATACTGTACGTAGGGAATGCAATCCCGATCCCGCGGGATCCCGATCTCGCGAGATCTCGTGTAATTTTTCGGCATCAATCCCGACGCATAATATGACGAGATCCCGTTCGAGATTGACGGGATTGGGCGGCAGTGGTCAGCGACGCAACACACAACCACTCGAGGCGCAAGCTTTTCAATTTTTCCTAATTTTTACTAATTCCCTTGAAATAAGCTTATTGTTTGGATTACCTAATTTACCTACGTTAATTTCCTTACAACCTGATTATTATTTAGTTGGTAAAATCTTACCAAGTAACATGTTATTTTAGTTAACCTCACTAGGGGCCATCCATAAATTACGTTACACGTTAATAGGGGGGGAGGGTATCATCTTTATGTGACATAATGTGACAAGGGGCAGGGGGGGATCAAAAGCTTTGTGACGTGACATAATAAAACGAAACGAAATTTGTGCGTGAGCATAAAACTTTGAACAGAAAAATTTTAATCTACCTACCTATTTGTATTTATTAATAATTTCGCACTCTCGCTATAAGATTATCTCTTACGTAATAACATTTAATTCCTAGAGTCATGTTGTAATGCAAGTGGGACACAAAAATTTACGATTTTTAAAATTTTCGATATCTAAGATTATTTAATAAGTAAAAATAAGTAAAAAAATGAAAATAACTGTTTTCTTTTGATTATTTTTAGATACATGTATAAGTTTGAAAAATGTGTGACGTCACATTAGGGGGGACGGGGTACTAAAAATGTGACAACCTGTGACAAGGAGGGGTTGAAAAGTTCTAAAATTCGCGTGACGTAATTTATGGATGGCCTCCTATCACAAACAATCAGTTATTAGCTTTTTCAGTCATCTGAATTCAACTTTATTTTTTAATTAGACGGGATCCCGAAAATTCCGAAATCCCGAATTTGCAATCTCGAGTCGGGATTGCATTCCCTAACTGTACGTTACATGCATTTTTAGAACTGTTTTATTTTTGTTTTCACTTTAATAAGCATAATGTCTTACTAAGTATAAACCATAAGATGATAAAGAATAATCGAGACGAAACATTTTTACATAATATTATCCAACTCTTTCTAGTTTCTATAACATTGGCTATCATGCATTAATATATAAAAAACTTCAAGAATGTCTCATAAAAAAAGTTATTGAAGTGAAACTTCTTTATCGGGGTTGGACAAACATTTAGTGTAACATTTTTGCGTTACGCCGTAAGCGTGACATTTTTGCGTTACGCCATACTCGTGACATTTTTAAGGTCATAAAGAAGTTTCACTTCTTACGTGTGTACTCTAGTACACGCATACATTTTTTTTTAATTTTCAAATGTATCAACATTAAACTAACTTCAATTTCCACCTCTGGGGCAAAATGCCTCTTCCCATGGCCCAAGTTCCTCAGATACATTCTCCTCAAAGTGAGTCCAAGATTACTGCGCACTTTATGTCCCACACAAGTTGGACGTTCTAACAATTGATTTGCCGGTACGTGGATAACGTCATAGATCATTACCTGGTAATAATATAAATTAATTTAAATCTATATATGTATATATATAAACCTCAAAGGTGACTGATATAGTGATCTATCAACGCACAGCCCAAACCACTGGACGTATCGGGCTGAAATTTGGCATGCAGGTAGATGTCATAATGTAGGCATCCCCTAAGAAAGGATTTTAGAAAATTCATCCCCTAAAGGGGTAAAATAGGGGATGAAAGTTTGTACGATGAAAATTTATCTTTTCCACGCAGGCGAAGCTGCGGGCAACAGCTAGTAAAATATAAATATTATAGAAACTGAAATTGCGTTGAACAAAATTTGAGTATTTCGTTTTGAATTTAAGCTTATGAATGTGCCTTTGCTTACAGATTGTAATTGGAATAACACTGCGTGTTTTAATTAATCTTAATAAGGGATATGCTAGTTTTTATTTCGTGAAAAATTCAAGTAGTTAGTAGTGTGTTTGCTATCATAAATTACTTTCTCATTTGTTTTTATTACGATTAGTAAACTTTGCTGCAATCGAAAAGAGACTTTTCTAATAAGAATCTTCGACTGTGATAATTTAAGAACTTCTTAAGATTTTGTAAATTCTACAATAACTTTTAATTAAAGTACTAAAAAGATAAAATAAACAAAAAACTGTACCTCACTTATCTCCACATTGTTGTCAGCGATACGCGATCTTATATAATCAGTACTCAATTTCGTCTTTCTGTCGATTTTTAGTTTTGTTGGCTTGCGCTTCTTCGCCAATCGTTCTTGTTCCAATTCCTTGAAATGGTGCAAATCTTTTTATAATATCACTATTCGATTCAGACGAAATCAATATTGTTATGAAATAACATGTTTTATTGAGGGTAGTAAAAATAAATGGAGATTGCAAACTACCGTCAATAAAATTAAGAATTGTAGGCAACTAAAAACAAACAAGGGCTTCGGTTTCTCAGTAAGTAATTTTTTTTTTGTGTTGAATTGAAAACTTGCCTGTAGCGAAAAGAAAATACATAAACCACATTTTCTTTCTCAATTTAATTACGTAACTTGATAAAATATATTATTTATTTAACTAAAAGTTATGTTTCATATTTCAAACAGAACACTATTGAGACTTAAAAATTATAAAATTTGTATATTGTCTATAAATAAGTAAGTTAAAATCATTACTTCCAAAGCGATTTCCTCCAAGGACAAGGATGGCCTTTGCTCCTGTGGTATTTGTTCTGAAATCGGTTCTTCGACTTGCATATATTTATCAGCTTGCCTAATGAATTAAAAATAAAAATAGAATTGATTTTTTATTTCATACATTGTCTATTATGCCTAACGACTACTAATTTTAATACAAAAAAAATCTACGGCGGCAGAGGGTTAGGGTTTAAAATCCCTAATTCATCTTTTTGTACTAAATTCACTATATCATGTATTTTTTCTTGTCTTGATATGTTCATTGTAAATATTGTTATAGATAAATGATATTTATGTCGTTTTGCACAAATCTTCAACAATTTGATTATATGTATATAAGTTCCTCAGATTTTTCTTCCAAAAAATACGATTACTAAATCTACACGATAATAATAAAATAATAATATGTAGTTTAAAAAAACTAAAAAACACGCTTTTTATAGAAAACCGAACTAAAAAATAGAAAATTTTTATCAAATTAGTGTATTGTCATCGGTCCTCAATAAATCTACAAAGTTTGAACGAAATCTGGCCGTTTAAAGTGGGTCAAAATCGCGCTCAAAGAAGTCGGTTACAAACATACAAACATACAGGTGAAGCTAATATAAAGCGTGTAAAAAGTAATGGTACCTGTACTCACCAAACAAAATATAGAAAATAAATATAAGCATTACCTTGGAAACAGGGACTTCTAAATGGGATAGGTATTTTGGTTATACGGAAAATATAATGTAATAAAACGTAAACTAACGTTTGTTGGGGAGCAGACAATTCAGGAGGCGGGATTTCGGATATTTCAGATATTTCTGTAGGAAAATGTTATGTGAGAATGGATTATGGATTTAGAAAAAAAATACTTTATTTGGAAATCTCATTACCTTTATCAAAATCGCCGACTGTACGCAGCTCTCCTCCCATTGCTAGTAAGTATATGAAAGAAAACAGAGATTTAAAAATTAAGTCAGAATTAAGAGACACTTTTTTTATTTTTTTTTCTTATTACTTAAATAAGTATTTTATTGAAGTACACAAAATTATAATGCATTCCTCTTTATTTCATTGAGTTAAATCTTAATTTTCACTCAAAGTGAAAAATTGTGATGCTCTGTGCATATTATCAAAACATTAACATTCATGGCAAATAGGTTAATCAATTTAAAATCATTCAACAATTGATCATACATTTCCCCAACACAGACAAATTGTGTTCCGATATCCGCTCCATAGCCGCGGCGTGTGCAACCAGGCGCGACTTGTCGTGCGACTTATCGTGCGACTTGTCGTGCGACTTGTCCGACAGGTCCAGTCGAATGTCGAGCGCGCTAGTCGCAGCGGTCGCGTCGCGCGCTAACATCATCTCTAGTGTTCGATCCGATACCGTCATGAGTTGTTGGTTCGGTTGGAGCTCGCCGAAACCGTCCTGGAATATTAAATCTATATTTAATACTAGCTTTCCACCCGCAGCTTCGCCCGCGCTGTCAAAGAAAAACCCGCATAATTCCTGTTCCCGTGGGATTTCCAGGATAAAACCTATCCTATTTCCCGGGATAAAAAGTAGCCTATGTCCTTTCTCGGATATCAAAATATCTCTATACCAAATTTCATGCAAATTGGTTCAGTAGTTAAGGCGTGTATGAGTAACAGTCAGACAGACAGAGTTACTTTCGCATTTATAATATTAAGTATGGATCATAAAGTTTGTTTTTTGAACGCGCTAATCTCAGGAACTAATGGTCTGATTTGAAAAATTCTTTCGATGTTAGATAGGATTCCATCCAGGAAGGCTATATATCATCACGCTACGACCAACAGGAGAGGAGCAGTGCGGGTAAAACCGCGGGGCACAGCTAGTGCTAAGATAAATGAAAAATTGTAGTTTTTGGGTAAACTGGAAGGTGCAAATTCATTTAGAAGATACATTTTAAATGGTTTTGGATCACTTGAAAAAGTTAAAATGAACAAAAAAAATCCAACCAAACACTAAAAATGGTAGTGTGATAGATCCATAATTGTTGTGCTTGTGGATTCTCAAGAATATTTGACAGAAAACAGTTTAGGTTTGTCTGTTACTACTGTTGTAGAGTTATATAATTAAAAGCTTTGGGTATGCATAAAAGCAACCCCAGTTTCAAAAAAAACGATATAATATGGCGCGATATTCAATTTAATGTGGTTGTGTCATTTTTTCATCAAAGGACATTTAATTATGTTTAATTTATCATTTACTTTATTTATCAAATGATGAGTTTAAGATATTATGCTACAACAGATGCAAATATAAAATAATTTTGTTTCTTTTTACCAGATGTCAAGTGAATCAAGGATAGTATTTGGTGGTGACTTTTATTTAATTAACCATTTTATAGAAAATAGAAATGTATAAAAAAGGATAATAATGATAATACTTACATCGATGGGTCTATTTTCAGGTAAAGTTGGCTCTCTAAGAGTTATATCCTCAACATGAGCAACTATATTTCCACTATTCTGTAAACAATAATATTAAATATGACATTAGATATTAATTTATTATCATAACATTCATTTGAGTGTCCTTTCTATAAATAAATTCTAAATATGTACATAAACATATTTTTCTGCATGCTGCCACAGATTGGATTTAGCTGTACATATTATATTCATTTTAATTGTAAATAGTGACTTCATGTCTTAATGAGAATAAATGTCTTTAAACCTTAATTGTAAATATCAAGTATTTATGTGTATAAATGTGTAGTGAAAATTATAATATTATTATATACTTACATCCAATTCAATGCAACATAAATTATTCGAGAATAGAGAGCATCTCCATAAATTTAATATTAAATTATTTTCAAACATAATATTTTATGTACCTGAATGAGTTCTAAAACTCTTTGTTCATCGGGTTGTTCCTCAAATACTAGTCTAGGAATTTGATGGCGACGGGAATCATGAGGTCTCTGTTCATGGGGAGACCTTTAAAAATAATATTATATTATCCTTATATACCTATTCACATTGTAAACAATTTTTAAATATACTATTGTCACCATGATATAAAATAATCACAATGGAGTACATAATGAAAACATTACCTTTTGTGAGTAGATTTCATAGCAAGTGCATTAATCATACAAAGATCACCTACAAACAATAGAATCTGTTAGGTATATACAATCATACTGCTTAATTAAATTACATAAACATGATCAAATTCATAAATGAAACAAAACATTACATACAAATTTTGATATTGATGATAAACAACAGCCCAATAACAATTTTGTGAATCTTTAGTCTCTGATTTATTTTAAAGAAACTGCTTGAAATAATGTTTAAAATATTAATGGTACTGACCTACGAAATCAGTTACTTTTCTTTGATATACGCGGACTAAACCTCGCAGAAGTTGGGAACTTAAACGAAGGGAAAATCTGTTCGAGGGACGGCCAGACTCCTGTACTATGACTTCTAGTAAATCCTGACTGAAATGGTTCATTATAAAGTAAAGATAGTTGTGCTACTTTATGTTATTTATCATATTACATGTAATTGAATATATTATTCTTACCATATATCTCTTATATCTTGAGACCAGAGCTGGCGTTGTCTAATAGCGGCAAAACGAAGTGGCCAAGAATCGGCGACCCAACATAAATAAAATCTACCTCCTCGTCTCAGAGATTCCTCAGGATAAAACATGTTCAAAACAATTTATATAGGACAACTTTAAATAATAAGAGAGAAATAGAATTAGGTAAAAACAAAATTATCCAAAAGAACTAATTTCACAAACGAATACAACTCGCAATTCGCATCTAAAATTCAAACCATTGAATTTGATTATCAAAAAATAAAAAACTATTGCCAGTATCGCAAGTGTAAATTACCCGAAAAATCGATTTAAAATAATATGTACGGTTAACATAAAGGAATCACCGTCAAAGTTTTATTGTTAACGGAGCAAGGCAAACTAAAAAATACTTTAGTTAATTGATATTAACAAATAAAAAGTTATTATTAAACTATATTATTAGGTATTCTAACGTCTCACTGTATATTAAGTTTCTGAAAATAGTACAAACCAAAATAAAATGGCAGCACTTATGAAAATGGCGCGAAAGAGGAAATTGTTTTCCCGCCATAAACCACAGATTAGTAATGTAAAGGTATTTTACCTACTCTTTAAACAGATAATATAGAAAACACGTCAACTTCCACAAGTACGTCCACAGAGTACGTCGGTCCTCGGCAGGTACTTAAGTAAAAATCGTAAAAACACAATATTATTTTGTGGTTCGTTGGATTTATCTCTTGTATCAGAATAATCATAGAAATTGGATATAATATTTAAATTTCTCTATTAGCACCATGCTAATTTGTATTGTATTTTAGGAATTGCAAAAAAAAAAAAAAACTAAAATACATATAATTTATTTTTTTTATTAAAACTAAATTAAATTCTACATGGATTAAAATTAAAACTATATTAACAAGGGGTAAAATATAGAAATAACCAGTTATTTGGTGCTTTAATGGAGACATGATATTTACATTTAATTGTAAACATTCATATGAGATGATCTTTTCATACAAGTTGGTCTAAAAAAAAGTGTGTGACAATTTTGAGAGAGGGATTATTATTTAATTATGTTATCAGAATGGATTTTCTTTAAATATTAATTGATGTAATTTTTGTACTCCAAATGAAAAAAAATATCCAGGTATTACAATACAAATTACTTACAAAAAAAATTATTCAATAGTTTCCTTTGAAATAACATTCATTAAGCCCTTACAGATGTATAAATGCCTTATTTCAATTCATTTGTAATTACAACCATTATGATTTAAAGTTTTACTGCCAACAAACTAGGTGATTTACAAACAATGTCACTCTGACCAATTTATAAGGAATACTCAAACGGTTTTCCATTTGCTTCAAAGGCCTGCTGAAGTCTTTGCAAGGTTGTTTTATTCAAATGCTCATTGGTTATACCAAATTTGTATGCATCATCTAATACTGTTTTTGCTTCATCAATTTTATTTTCGACTATGTGTAAATTAATTAATCTTGAATAGGCATTCCCGACAGTTGAAAGTGGCAATTTGGTGTTAGTTTTTAAGTAGTGAATTAAATCTTGAATTTGTTTAGGATTACGTTGTAAATGGCTCTCTTGAAGCAATCTTCTAAAAACTACCACTTCAGAGTTCTTTAAATATTTATCCCAAAACATTTGTGCTTCTGTCGTCTTTCCAGCGAGTAAATATTCCATCCACAATAAGTTTGCTGGTAAATATATACCTTTACTTGCTGCAATGTCGGCAATTTTCTGACCTGTAAAGAAATATTATCATACTATAAAATTTCTGGTTATGAAAATAATGTCTTTGTTTTTATAAAATAGCACTGCCGATTTCAGGTTCATTTATTTAAGTAGGCATTATATTTTTTACTATTTTATAAGAGAATACACGGCCAATTATAAAAATTACTTTGATTTAAATATTCTGTACTTATTATAATATCCTTAAGCTTTAAGGTTTATAGATTGTTTATGGAAAGCAAGATTATTATAGAAAACATAGAACTTACATTTTTCAGCTAACACTGGGCTTTTTACAGCTTCTGCCAGTGTTGTGCTTCTAGGGAATCTAACTAAAACCTGTTTCAAGTCTTCGTCATTATTTGCTGCTTTAGCTGCAACTAGCAAATTCTCTAAGTGCTGTTCTCCTGATCCTTTATGGAAAATGGCTTGAGTTAATTTGTCGTCGTAAGTGATAAGTTTATGCATCGAGTTGTCAATATATTTCCCCAATCTTTCAATCTGTTCCACATTTCCTTCTAAAGCTAGGTTTTTAAGCAGATATTTTAAGACTGTATACTTAGGCGTTGAACCACTCTGAATTGAATTAATGGTTTGATCCATAGCCTGTGTATATAAACCAGATTGCACTAATTTTTCTATGTCTTCTGTCACTTGTTTTTTTGAGGGTTTCACAGGCTCAACTACTTTCTTTACAGAGCTTTCTTTTTTGGTTTTTTGGACATTATTTTGTTGAGGTATGATGAATGGAACTTCCATATTCTTTGATTGGAGATGATTTCCGAGATAAACTAGGAAATCGTCAGTGGGAATTTCACCCTCTTCTTGTAGTATGGTCCACAAGCCCAGAGCTTTTTCAGTTTCATCTGCCTTGCAGTATGTTATGAGTAAATGATAGAATATATTTGACCGATCAACAATTGACAAGTCCTTTGTTGCTTCCAATAATCCCTCAAGATATTCCGATTTGCCTTCCTGTTAACGAGAAAAATATATAAATTAATAAGAGGATCCTGATACAAGTGGAGTTAAATTATAAACACACATAATATGTTACGGTGTACTTTTGCAGGTATTTTTTTTTATAATTACCTCTACATATCTCTCACAAGCTTCATTAAGTCTTCTTTGTCGTGTCAGAAGACCAGGCGTTTCTAATATGCGGCGCGCTTGTCTCAATCGTCCACATTCGACGAATGCTAATACCAAATCGTGCAGAATATTAATTTCACCGTGGATCTGTTGACACATAAAATAATTAAGACAAATTAAATGAGTAAGAGTAACTGTAATTGGATTATATAGACTAACAATAATACTGGGGAGGTGCTTGAACATAAAAAAAAATATGTTCTAATTCCAGGTTAATCTGGATGAACCGGGGACAAGCAGCTAGTTTTGTATTGATGTTGTATTAAAGTTAAGGACTGAACTATGCAAAATATAATAATTGATATAGCACTCCCATGGAAAATTTTTATGATAAGCGGAAATCTAGTTGCTATATAATAAGCAATTTGTATAAATAGATAAATTAAATTAAGTGGGCGTTGGCAGCTATTTTAAGTTTTTACGGTGTTCATCGTAATATAAGTTAACTAACACTTTTTTGTTCAAAATAAAGAATTAATGAATTTTGAATTGTACATCATTTTACCTGTGTACTTAAATCAGCAAGCCATTGCAGTTTATTAGCATCTTCCTTCAGTATAAGAGTTTTCATCAACTCTCCCTTCCATGGCGTGCTTCTATATTGATTGCAACAATTTTCAAATTCACTCAGCGCTCCTTCAAGATCATCTCTTAAGATGTGCACTTTAATACTAGGTCCCAGTAATACATTTGATGGGGCAACATAGTTGTATTTAATCAGTGTTTCTGTAAGTTCTTTTACCTGAAATATATTAATTAATTTAGAACAGTATACTTTTAAACAATTAATAATACTTAAAAAAGAGAGACTATAAAATATAACAAAAGAAATTACCTTCGTCACATCCTTTTCTTCAGCTAATGTGTTTAACATTTGCCAGCATTTTGCATTCAAGACAAAGTTTGAGCTGACATCATCTTCTGGCTTTTCATCTTTAAGAAATTGTAAAGCCTCATCATATTTATTCTGTTTGATTAGTGCAGTTGCAATCAACACCTTTTTGTATCTATTTATTACAAAATTGGGATCCTTTTCCTTTATTAATTCCCCAGTATTTTTAGCCTTTACAACTTCTCCATTTTCTGCATAAAACTCATAAAGCCTGGTAAGAGTTGCCATAGTTAATTCAAAATTAGAAGCCTTCAATTCTTCAAGGTACTGATCCAACCTTTCAATTTTATTTTCATCCATATAAGCCAGAAGTAACTGCTTCTGCAACTTTGTAATATTGTTTCCTTTTTCTTTGTTCTTGGTTATTAAACTTTCTATTTTTTCTGATGTTAATTTGGTATTATTACCCATTTTCTTTGATGTTAACGGAGCATATTCAAGATCGGGAGATGTAAGTTTGGACAAAATTTGCGAAATATTCGTGGTCATTTCATTGCCTAGGTACTGCTCTATCTCTTCTGCAGATTGGACACTAATGCGAAGTCCTTTTTCAAGCACAGATTGCAAAAGCTTTTCATTCAGGGCTGGTTCCTTTAAATATTTGACTGCATTTTTAATGACACGTCCCACTTCACCACTTAAATCATTAACAGGTGAAACATCTGCTGCAGATTCTTCCTCTGCTTGAAATTGTGGGTTGTTACTAATAACATGAAGAATTTTTACAAAAGAGTCAATGTCTTTTGTTTTACTCAATGCATTGGTAAGCGGTTGTGCTACAATTGAGAAACCTCCCCTAGGTTGATACTGTAGTGCCACATTTGCTGCCTCCTTTATTCGGCCAAGTCGCAATAATTCAACAATCAAATTTCTGGCACCATGGAAAACTGGTATATTAGCAATTTGTAGTTTCAAAATAACATTTTGTGGATTATCTTTCTTCATAAGGTATGGGATGACATAGTCTCTGAGTGTTTCGCCACTGGGAGTAATGTTTTCACTTGTCATATCACGTAAAATTTGTAATAGCCCTTCCTCATCTCCCTCTTTGCCCTTTTTTACTAGAAGAGGCCAGTAGAAGTGCTGTCGAAGTTCAAAGCCTTCTGCTTTTAGTTCCTTTAATAACTTCTGTGCAACTTCTACATGTCCAAGCTGTAGTGACATTTCAGCTGCAATATAAACAGCTCTCGGAACCAAACCTTCTTCTTGTAATTCTTTACATGATGCAATAATAGAATCAGCCGGTCTGTTTAATTTTACTAGATGTTTTACATAGAAAGCCCCTTTGAACATGGTCTCATCCACATTAGAAGATTTAGGCATTGTTCTCATTACTTTTTTTGCAGTACTATCACAACCTCTATTTAACAGCTTGTAAATTAGATGACAGACTTCCTGATTGTAGCCAATACTTTTATGTAAATGTGGGAATATTTCTTCTACCTTCTCATTGTGGCCACCAACTGCCATATGTTCAATAATTTCTAACAGATCCTGGAATATATAAAAAAGATGTTATTTTGATTGTTACATAGTTTACTAACACACACTTTAAACAATATATGTCTTACCCTATCAGACAACATAGATTCTTTGTCTTCTGCGAGTGCAATTACTTTTTTGACATTTTCAATGTCACCTTGTTTTGCATAACCACATGCTAATAATGTGTAGGTACGGTTAGAGGGTGTGAGGCCCGCACCTGACATAGTTTCTAACACAGCCTTAGCCCCATCAGTATCACCATGGAAAGCATGGCCCATGACTAACGCATTGAGAACAGGTTCAGAAACTGGCATATTAAGTTCCCTCATTTTCTCAAGAACTCTAGTTGCACCTTCAACATCACCTTCTTGGCAATAACGCCACATTAATCTTTGGTATGTTACTCTGAAATTATAGGTTAACATAGTAGACCGGACTCTCAGTGGAGTTTTGTTTGCAAAAATAGCGGACCTAAATCTGACTTCTGATATATATTGTATAGATCCCAGACATCCTATAGACAGATGTTGCCAACCAGTTTTGTGGTCCCCCTCTCCCCACAACGGTAATTAAATATGGCATACAAAGAAAAAAATAAAAATTTCCAAAACATGCCGTGTAGATCACGAATATATAGCATACTATAACATTTCTTACACGAAAACTCATGAATATATTTTTTAAATTATTATTTTATATAATTAACAATAGTCCATTGTTTACGATTCAACAGTTCGTACAGTGAAATAGTTGCATGGGGGAGTGGGGGGAGCATTCAAAGATGGCGAGTATATTTTCAAGTTTATGCCAGAAATAAAGGCCTAATACAAAAATATCGGTGCCAGGGCTTAGAATAATTATCTCTGCACTGTCGTTGTGTTTGACAGAATGAAAAATATGGCAGAACATTCTTGAATCAGCCTCTGTGTGATTTCAAATCGGTAACTTCAGTGAAAGTTGCGCCTTGCAATTTAAAACATTTTGTGGGGTCATCAAATCCACCACATATATTACGAACTATTGAATCGTAAACAATGGACTATTGTTAATTATTTAAAATAATAATTTAAAAAATATATTCATGAGTTTTCAATCTATAGTGGTTTAAAGTTAACTCAAAAATGGAGCATTTTCGTAAATTTTCTAAAAAATCTTAGAGAAAGTGTAAGAAATGTTATAGTATGCTATATATTCGTGATCTACTCAATAAGCTCTTTCATTTGATACCCCACAAGGCATGTTTTGGAAATTTTTATTTTTTTCTTTGTATGCCATATTTAATTACCGTTGTGGGGAGAGGGGGACCACAAAACTGGTTGCCAACATCTGTCTATAGGATGTCTGAGATCTATACAATATATATCAGAAGTCAGATTTAGGTCCGCTATTTTTGCAAACGAACATCTCCTTGGAGCCTGCTCTATAGTGAGCATACAAAGATTTCTTAAAGAATACACTTCAATCAGAATTGTACATTGTAAATGGAATTTAATGAGATTCTCGCTGGAAATTAAACAGATTATCATTGACATCAACATAATAACTTTCATTCAATAATAATAAATATAGTTCCAATAATTACCTATTGGGTTGTAAGCCCTTCTTTTCCATTTCTTCTAGAAATTTAGCAGGCGAGAAGGGGTGTTCATTCTCCAAATAGACCCGTAGGAGTGCATTGTAATGTGAGACATCCATAGGAACACCTCTCTCTGTTAATACATTCCATATCTTTTGAACCAAGAGAGTTCTTTGCTCAGGAAGTTCTTCAGGAACTAGTTCACCTTTATAAAAAAGATTGATAACATTTATTATTTAAGCCTAGCTCTTGTATTGTTTCAAACTATTTCATGAAATCATGACTTCACTTTATATGTGGATATCACTCTTCCACACAATTTCATCCAGATCTAAACTGTCGTTTTTGTATAGATGAACAACAAGAAGCTTCCATCCATCCACTCTGCCAAACTTTTATGCTTATTTAATAGTATTTGTCTGATAGTATTCAGGTCTGTTTAAATTTGCATTACCTTCAAATTAGACCTCTCGAATAGGAAAACTAATATATTATACTTACCACAACACCTTATCACTAGCAATGATTGGGAACTCGTGATATCATTTTTCGCTCGAATCTCATCAAATACTTCGTCGATATCTTTTTTTGATATCCGTCCATATCTTCTCACTTCAGAATCTAGCCTTTGGAGTAAAGGCTCAAGATTTTCTGTTTTCTTTGATGTAGCATAATCTCGTAAAATGATACTAAAATATGAAAATGTTAGCTAAATATGAAATATGAAATTATGTATTATATGAAATTGCTCTTACAACCACAAGATAAATTCTTGAAACTAAAAGCTATAATAAGCATGTTATTTCAATACATACCTGTTAGAAGCACATATCGATTTTGGATTGATCAGAGAATTTGCTTCTGCTGTTTTAGCAGAGTTAAGTATGAGGGTTCTTGCCGCACCAGTGAAATACCGCACAAATTTGGTCGACCGTAGTAAAGAGGACATTTTTAGGCAACCTATTTACTGAACAATCATTAAATTATTTAATTATTATGTTATATAAACTCGTTTATCCCTAACTTATACTTAAAAACTCCTGCAAAAAGGAGATACAAAATTTTCAATTTGAGGTTATATCTATTATGTCACATATGACTTATGGAATGAACATAGACTTATGCATAGACTAGAAAGTTAGTAAAAAAATATTTTTTTTTAATAATCAGACAAAAAAAATTAACATTTAAATTTAACTAATTTTTAAAATTTATACTTACCAGTCGTATTTTTTCAATCTTATAATATTCAGTTTGAATTTTAAATTCTACTGTGACAGCAGCTTCCTTTTCGTAAATTATAAAATATTGAATCTAATCAAAATGTACAATATATTTCGCAGTCACCGCAGATAGAACCATTAAAATTCTATACTTACAAATATATATTATATAGGCATACATTATTGTTTATTAATTTAAAATTTTATATATAATATTTCAAGAATATTTCCCTACCAGTGCAAACTTAGCACCCCATCTATGGAATTTTGGGTCGAAA
>CAJQZN010033982.1:0-23022 GCA_907164685.1 Colias eurytheme | reverse complement strand
AAAAAAAAAAAAAAAAAAAGGCCGTAGTGCGGGGGGTCACGGAGGAATTCTACCAATATGCGTCTTGACGGAACACAGTGGGGTTTTGGTCGGTAGGAATCCGACATAATCCACGGCCCCTCCCCCGGAGGCCGTGGGTATCTATGAAAGATTTCCCCACTAAAACAAAAAAAAAATAGGCCGTAGTGCGGGACGGGGTAAAGGTGATTTTCATGTGATTAAAAATTAAACCTATAGTCCGACCTATAGTAGACTTTTTACTGTAACGATATCGCTATCTATGCGGGTGAAACCGCAGGGCATTGCTAGTATGTAATACAAATAGAGAAACTAGCTTTAATGGAAGTACCCAAACATAGACTCAGACTTTCGTATGTATTTATTATCTTCATATGCCTATGTTTTGTTATGTCTATACCTAAAGTGATTCAATTTTTACACCCTGTAAAAAACCTGACATGAATGAAATTCAAAATTAATACCCAGTGACGGTTTGCCGGTGAAATAAAAAAACCTCGTAAACCATCAAACAGAATTTGTAAATATAAAATAACATACCGTCGGCAAATACAGCGCTTTCAGACCTTCCACTTTTTAATTTTTATGTACCAACTACCAAGGTCCAGCTCTAACTTTTTTACGATAATAAAATAGCAATGACAGTTACTGAAATTCTCTTTAATCAGCAGAGAGATTTTTATAAATAAGTTTATAATGGACGGCGTAAAAGTTAATTCCACAATTTGATTCCGCCGGTTGTCGAAAACGTCAAGAACTAATAGTGATAAAAATAGTGACCTAAAAAGAACTGGAGACAGAAATAAGTCTAGTTTAATTGAGATTATTATAGCAATGTGGTGTTCTAATAATATTATACGGTGCTAAGTTAAGTTTACCACGTAATTGCATTAGGTAATGATAATATGTTTTTCAGAATATTAAGTGGTTTACCAAGTGGTTTTCCCATAAAATGGTAGTGATTAGTAGGAATTTTGTGCATTTTAATATTATGTTAAGTTGATTTAAAGATTTAGATTCATCAATAAGTTATTCATTAGCATTACTGTCCCTTACCGTCAGCTCTACCGTATAACTTTACCTAAATTACGCTATGTTGTGAGGAAATCTTTTAAGCCTCAATTTTCAATGACCAAGCACTGGGCTATAAACATTTATAGCCCTCATAATCGTTGAATAAATGTGGTAATATTCATTTCATTACTATCACCATTTATTGGCTATCGTCAGCTGTTGTATAAGCAACTAGCTATGCCCCGCGGTTTCACCCGCGTGGCTCCGCTCCTGTTGGTCTAAGCGTGATGATATATAGCCTATAGCCTTCCTCGATAAATGGGCTATCTGTTAGATAAAACAAAGAATATTTCGAAAGAATTTTTTCAAATCAGACCAGTAGTTCTTGAGATTAGCGCGTTCAATCCAACAAACAGTACCTATATATTACTTGGCTAGAATGGAAATAGATAATTTGAGATGTATCGCGATTTCGCTAAAAATGAATACCTCTTTCGTTCATTCACATTCAAATTTGGTATAATCCGTATAAACAAAACACTTCAAATGTTGAATATCGATGAGAGACTCAGAGCATTTTTGATTGCCAAATCCCGCTATCTCTCTTACAGTCTATACCAAACGTAGAGCAAATGCCGGCGATTATCGAATTTTTAATTTGTTTTATTTTATGAAACAATTATATGATATTCATCACTAAACTGGAATTCGTTGGTATAATAAGCAAACACGTCTTATTCCCTGATTCTGAGCTTGAAATCCAAGAAATATTCATTGCAGTATCATATTAATCAAATCGAAATATTATTTTTGTGCGTTTTTAACCTTTTTACGAATGATTGAAAAGTAACAAATAAATCAATTAGAACCTAAACATTTTAAACATTTTAACTAAAACATTCCAAATTGTAATTGTTCAGAGCAATTATACAGCATAAATAAATACGTATACTTATATTATGCTTGTAGGTTTACATTGCATAGGGTTCACGTGTATTCTTCTAAAACATTCGCAAATATCAAAGGATATCGATTCCCGTCTTGTGCTAATGTATTTGTTTAAAAAGCATTTCGTAACTCGATACGCCTATTGTGATGGAGATACGAAGAATATGTTTGAGATAAGATGTATTGTGTTATCTTAGCAGCCTTATAAACAAAATAAACTTATCTGTCGTCAATTTTTATAAACGCGGTGTGCTTTACGGTATGTATCAGTATGATGATAAAATGTAAGTTACAGGGCACTTAAATATTTTATCGTAGAAGTCCAAACGCAAAAAAATATTTTAACGAAATCTGTTCTGATTAAGTACGCTAATAAAAATGAATTAATCAATAAATCCGGTACAAAAAGAACGTTGAATTTCGGGTGTTCACGTCCCGGGTTAAAGCACGGTAATATTTTATTGCTGTTTGTGAATGTTTGATTATTTTCCCCACAGGGTCCTATGGCCCATACAAGCAGTTTGAATGACTCGAACACCACCTACTAAATTATTTGTTAGGATCTCGATTCTCGATAAAACAAAACCGTACATAAAAAATGTTATCGCGTTCAGAAATTTCAAGTTTTATTTTTATACATTTTAAAATCAGTACTTGATGGTCATTTGGTTCATAAATCTCTTTTCAGACTGAAGGATTTAGCGGAGAATTCAAAATGTATTTACCCTTCATGCAGCGTTTTCGTGAAATTTTAACATAAAAGCGAATTTATAATGAAAACAAAATTTGACAGCGTAAAATTACGGATAACGATTCGTTTGATGGTAATGCGACATACAAAAATCGAGTTTCTACTTTAAAAGATTTAAATGCAATGCAAACATATTGATTTCGACACTGTTCAATTTTATCCCTAATGTAAATATCGAAGCTCTTGAATTGTATCGATACTGTCTGCTTTGATAGAGTGATTCTGTGGAAGCGACTACAGAAATCCTTGCTCTCTCACTCAGAATTTAAGAAGGCACTTCAGAGGCTTTTCATGTTACAAAATTCCATTAGGTATTTCGTCCAAATTTTGTCTCTTTTTTCTAAGAAAACATATCAATAAAAATAAGAAATGAACACAACATAGCTACAGCAATTAATTTTGATTTAAAATCCCCGTATGTATAATTTTTAAATCCCTTAAATAATCTATGAAGTAGAAAAAATATGTAGCAAATTTTTGTTTCATAAAGTAAAAAATAACAAAATGAAATTCAATAAATATTATATTTCATAAAAACAAGTTTCATTTAACGGGTTATCCAAATATTTAACTGTACTCCGACAAACGAGATGATATTATATTAAAAACAAAATTGCCAATCTAGATAGCTTTTGTACCTACATTTATATTAATCAAGTTTATTATCTGTGTATATATATTTTATTTCATTAGATATAATGTATATTGTAAAAAGTGAAATAAAACACAGGTATACTCCCTTGACTAAACCGATATAATATAAATTCAGTATTTTCATCAAAAAACAAAAGTATATTGAAATTAGACGATACAAAGACGTCACATTAAAAAAACGCGAGTAGAGTTTGTTATTTCACTGATGAGCAATAAGAAGTAGTGTCTACCTTTAACATTTTAAATATAGTCGATAAATATTAAAGCTATCTCGCAAAATAACGATTGGGTTCATAAATAGTGTGTGTAGCTCTGTGTGGACGAGTCCACACAGAGCGAGCAGCCTCGCGAATTATTAGAAGCAACTCGGTCTGTGTGGATTTGGATCGACCGAAAGAGCGTCACACGTTTTTATAATATTGGTACATAATGGGCTCTCTACACAATGGGCAGCGTTGGCCCAATAAATGTTCGTAGTTGTTCACCGTCATTACAGTGATTATGAAAAAACATCTACAATGACGGGCGATCATAGACATTTAGGCCCTCTACATTATTGACATTATCCTGATTGCTACACTGCCCATTAGAGGGCCCGTAAAATGCGGAAAATAATTTCAATGACAAATACTTACATCGACTTCTATTCCAGGAATGGGGAACACCTTGAGCGGCGGCACGTCTCTCGGGGAGTATCTGCAGAACTCCCGATCCCCTCTATACCACTTCACTTGGTACAGGTCTTCGTTCTCCAGGTCATACACACACTTAATTACAGCTGCCTTCCCCCGTTCCACTGCTTCTGGTATCACCATGTACACGTTGCGAAGGCATAGGGAACCTGGAAACGTTATTTGTGTTAGTGCAATCTTTACCTATATTAATTATTTCTAAACCCCGTTTTTCGTTATAATATTTTCTTATAATAATTTTCTTATTGGCATTTCTTGAATATTCTTTGGAAGAGGGCGCTGACTCCTGACATACAGGTTTTTACCTAGTTTGGGAGTCAGAGACTTCAGCATTTAAAAATGTTGTATTCTATTGTCAATAAAGAATTTTTTATTTTTTTTATTTATTTATTTTTTAATACCTGTTCCCTAGTTAGAACTAAGTTGTAATTAATTACCATTGCTACAGCTAGATTCAACCAATTCTCAAAATATAACGGACCGATTGGTCAGGAATTTTGGATCCTTGTTATTTATATATTCGCTTGTTTAGTTGATATAAATTATAAATTAAAAAACTACAATAATAAACAGCTACTACTCAAGCCGGGAAGAGCTTAACATATTATATAGCTTGAGTGAATAATATGATATGTCTGTTCCTCTGATCTAATTTTCGTAACAGTTATCCAACCCTCTAAGCCTACTAGATGGAGATATTTGATATCAAAGCCGACGTCAATGTGATAATAATAGAATATTGTTTAATGTGTACATAAATACGGAAATACGTTAATATTTATTATATAGCTTTAACATATTTGTATATCGAATATTGTATTCCCGAGGTGAAAGAGGACACGTGTATCTTATTGTTTAGAGGAAAAGAAACTTTTCCACGAATATAAAAAAACGGAGTAGAGTTTTAAGTAGTAGTCGTATTTACTTTTAAGGTTTTATCGTATATAAGTAGATAAAAATACAAACACCATTTATTTAGTTTATGTACTATGCTTTGATTATCCAAAAACTAAATACAGTATGCCCTAGATTAATTAAAATGTGTAAAACGTGCAACATAAATCCAAATGTACAATCTGCATACAAACATATGATTTTAAATATATTTTAAATAAAATATATTTTCATTCTCATATTGTTACATAAATAATACGTAAAATTGTTCAGTAATTGGTTTCAAGAATTTTGTTTGAATGAAGCCTAAATAATTAACATCATGTGACACCATCCATCATGTTTCGACTTCCACAATCCACATCCCTTCCTCGTATATTACATTACAAATTTTCTCCGAACATCATTTCAAGATAAGGGTTTTTATAACTTTAAATTGACCTAAAAATTTTAATAGAACATTTAAATATAGTTTATCTAGTTCTAAATAGAATATAACCTGGATTTTTCCAAGTGTCAAAACCTTCATATGGCTGGCCACAGATTATATAGGCTTGTTCTATATTTATACTTAGCCTTTAGCAATAAGTGAAAGTTCAGGCCGGGTCATAATATCACGCTGTATTTTGAAGAGATAATAATATGTTAATATGTTATTACTTACGAGATAAAAGGGATAAGGGTTATCATTACAATTAGTGCTTAAAATATGTGTCTTTATTTTCGTAATCGAAAACAATAAAATGTTAGTATTGTATTGAGGAAAGACTTTCATCAGATCGAAAACAATAAAAATGTTAGTATTGTATTGAGGAAAGACTTTCATCAGACAAAATTTAATTCAGGATCGTTACTTATTTATTATAAAAAAAGAATCGAACTCATTGCGTACAGAACGTTCAACAACTTAACAAAATTGCGCCCTTTAAACTGTGAAAATTTCATTCTCTACATTTGGTAAAAATACTTAACATTCGCAAACTCAACACCGATCCGACTGAATTAATTCCTGAGCTTCGAACAAAGCACTTTCAGGAAGCTTTATGCCAGTTCGATTGCCCAAAAAACTGTATCGGTTGATATAATCTCACACCAACGCATGGACTTGTGCTATTCATTCGATAAGATAGTATTAATATACTGTATTATAAGGCTGAAGAGTGTGGTTGTTTGTTTGAACGCGCTAATATCAGGAAGTAATGGAACGATTACAAAAGTTCTTTCACCGTTTGATATGTACGTGATCCCTGTGTTCTATAGGGTCACTGTACCTACCACGGACGAAGCAGGGGTGAACAGCTAGCTTAGGCAATAGCTAATGTGAAATGCGAATGAATTTAGGTGAGACGTATAAAGTCGATCTAATGTTCTAAAATCTAAAATTAATATAGATAAGATTAATAAAATCTAAAATTTCATCTAAAGTGAACTGGGTAAATGAATCCTTGTAATCTTGCTATCTCCGTGTCTCTCCTACTGTCACTGATGGCAGATCAATTTAAAGGCTGCAGAAGACTCGAGATAGAAAATAAAACAACATTATTAATGTTATCATCTATACATTTGTAATAAAATATCAACTTTACAACTTTAGTTCACCAATATCATATGAAAATATTAAGAGTAATTTTCGAGTGTTAAGTTTCAGCAGGTAAAATTAAATAGAACATGTAAAAAATAAATCTGATTCATCAGTATTACGGGTCGGATTTCGGAAGCCTTCAATTCATTTAAATATGAATACATATTTACACTTTCATATAAATTACACGTGTTGAACATTTTCACTTGTATTATTACTTAATAAATAAATTAAGTATTTTATTAATGTTTCGATTCTAATCCTTCTTCCTTCTACTTCGTAGAACACTCGAGGCTAAATCAGTTAAAAGGTAAATATCCCGCGTATGTAAGTACTCGTTTATGAAAATTATTCAAGAATTAATTACAAACAAAATATAGAACTTGTTACTTCGAAGTCATTAAAACTCGTGAGTGACATTAATTACTCATCGTAAACACTGTTTATACTTACCTGTTATATGTACGTTTCATAATTGTAATTTTATGTACCTTCCTGATATAGCAGAAATAGCTTGTTACGAAGCCAACCACTGCGCTTAGTTTCTGTCATAAAGCTGTCATAAAGTGTCATAAAGTAAAAAGCATTCATTTTCAATATTTTTTAATTTAAACTTCTCTTGTAAATCCATTCATTTTTCTCTAGAATTCATTTATTTGGTTCTAGAACCTGATACTCCTGTATGTGTATATTTCCAATAAATAAAAATTATTCCAAGTATTCCAAAACATCTCGGTTATTTAATTATTGGTCAATATATTCAATTAACTCTAAAAAAATTATATAAAATTTAAAAAGTACGGTTCCAAATACAAAGCCGAAATGTTTATTGATTTCATTACGAGCAATATAATTGCGCAGAACCATTAGTAACTGTCAAATAGATAAGGCATTACAACTACAATTAAACCAGAAAATTCACCTAATGACACGAATCAGGCAGTGGCGTGCCTAGGGTATAAGGACTGGGCAAGCCCAAATTTTTCAAAGTGTTTGATGGGTACCCTTTTCATGAATAAGATACCTACCTAGGTATACTGTGTAATTATGTTCGTTATAAAACTTAAAAAAAAACGTGAACATATTACCTAACTACATACCGAATCAAATCTTTTAAATTTTCACGCGCGCCCTCAAACAGTTGAGTCAAACGTTTATCATTAAAATCGATAAATTATATAAAACTGTATGACATTATATTATTAATAAAATTGTACAGATAATTTCGTATAAGTGACTTACTATAAGTTTCGGTAATGCACAAATCGGGAGTTGGTTTTGATGAAGAAATTAATTGTTTTTCAGTAAAGTTTAATGATTTTACCTTTCCCCCGCTGAGCACAAAGCAAACCACCACAATTTACAACACAATCTGCTGTCGCGACACTTATTTTACCACAAAATTCGAAAAACTTAACCTAAATTACACCGGTATAATCACCCGCTCAAACAAACTATAATTTAACAATAATATTCACGACGTTCGTTCGCGCAATCGTAACTATCTTCACACTGTTAAAAAGCCGGGCCTTTTTTCCCTTAGAAATTGCTATAGAGTTCTATAGCTAGGTATGTATCTACTCCGACGAAATTTCATACGTTAGAAGAGATGAGCGCAAAGCCCGGTAAAAGCCCACGCGTGCAAGCGAGACACCGCACTATTTATAATCCATCGAATTTAGGTTGTAACGTCCAAATAAAAGGTACGACCTTATTCCAATAGCAAGAAGGATGAAATTAAAAGTTTACTCGAATTCGTCATTGTTTTATACTAGGCGTATTAAACATATTATATTATATTGTAGGTGAGTTTTCATTGAATTCGGAGTTGCTCATTGCGCGCGAATATTCAAACTTGAATATAGGTATTTTCCTGTCTCTTAGCGAATTTCTAAGGCAAGCCGGGCTTTTCGGCTTGTATGAACGTACCGCCACTGGAATCAGGCCAATCAAATTTTTGGAATAAATATATTTCGTAGCTCTATATTTATTACGCATGTATTTAGTATACTGACAGCAGGTATTATATTCTGAATAGTCAATAGAATCTGAAATACTGAACTTTGTATAAATCCATGTTTTGTTAAATTTGCAACGATTTTACCTATAGATTATGTAAATCCTTGATGAATGTATTTTATTGATGTATAAATTTGAAAGCAATGGTCCAACAAATTTCACAGCGTTCGAATATGTTTATTTTTTAGTAGTTTTTACTTTACGATATAAACGTGAACCTAAATAAAATTTATTTTAAACTTTTTAATAAATTCAAGTAAATACGTGCAAGTGTACGTAACGCTATAAAATTAAGAAAGTATAGTACAAAAGATAATATATTCTTCTCATACAATCATGCAAATAAATGAACAACTAACAAGGTTAACTCGAAGACCCTACTTAATTAATTTAATACTAATAATTTGACATTTCGAACTTCGCTATCTATCCAAGCGTGTTTAATTAGACGGGGTCTCCACAGATCGAGCAGCCTCGCGAATTTTACTGCGCGAACCAATTCGAACCACGAGGAGAATGACGTATGCTGTCATTTTCTTCGGCTAAGCTACATCCGTACTGCTATGTATTAGTTAGTTCTTTAAAGAAACGAATCTTCAATGGCGGCGCTTATCATTCCCTCTCGCTCACACACGGCCGTACGGTATGCAAAAAAAAAATGGAAAAATAAAATTACTAAAATGTATTTGATTTTCCCTATAATAGTTTTTATCATAAATTTACAATGACAATTATGCATTTGCGAAAGTAAATAATGTTTTATTGGAATTTGACAAAATATGTTCTTTGGGAAAAGTTGTTCAGTTTTATGGGCTTATTACAAGTATTATGGGGATTTTATTACATTCTGTATACGTAAATATGATAATTCATATAAATACACAAATACAATAACAAAAAAGTTTGTCAACAAACAATTTGAAATAATTAATAAAATAATTATCAATTTACGTTATTTTTATTTTCTTTTTTGATGATCCTACCATCTGTCAAAGTCAGCTTTGGCCGCCATTGAAGATTCGTTTCTTTATTGAACTGACTAATACACGCTGTAATTTCATCGCGAGGCTGCTCGCTTTGTGTGAACCCGTTAATAAAGAATGTGGAATAATTTCCAAAATAATACATAATAGCCATCTGTTTTTATTCCATTATAAATTCGATTTATTTAAAAACATTGGATGTAACACGTTGAACAAAAACGACAGTTTTGATTCGTGACGCGAAAATTAATTGTCAAAGATGGGTGTGTTGAAACGTGGAAAAAATATTTTTTGAATTTTCTTTTTTTATTATTTTACTGCCAGTAACGGTCGTTTTAACCCTTGGAAATATAATAGTCGAAATATAAACAGAATAATGTTTCCTAGAAACTCTACAGACGGCATGTACCATTTAACTACTAACTTAAAATAAATTGATTCTCCAAAGAGAGATTACAAATTATTGCAAATTCCTTTGATATTCTTAATGCAATTTGTAATAGCCTCTTCTTATAAATACTTTGGAACAGGATATATAGAACTAGGTAAAATTCCTTACAATTTACACATATTTTAATTAAAATTATAAATACAGCGCCTTTCTTAAATACTTCACATATTACGTCAAGCAAACTTTTAAATCCCATAAAAAGAAATTTTAAAGTGAAGACATGACAGCATCATTAAAGAATAATTTATTCTAAAAATAGCAGTAGCTTATGACCTCGTCCAATTAGTACGCTTAATAAGAATCATTACGCGCGGATTATCTACATCCTATACATTTATGATTTAATTAAATTCACATATACTTCATACATATATAACTTCACATATTTTATTTTGACTTCATAAATTTTATATATATTTTATATTTATAACATTTATAATAGGGTAAAAGTGGGATAGATGCCGCACGCCCCATTTTCAAAAAACCTCACTTCCCAGAGTCGTGACTACGAATTAATGATTTAAATAGGAGCTCCTATCACCCCGCACCTCGGGTACGCATGAGCTGTTGTTTGGTGAAGACGTGTTTCGCTAGTGCGTGTTATAATATCCGGGGCGAACTTCACGAACACGTTAAAATTTAAAAAGGTTGATATTTTCCTTTGCATAACTTTATAAGTATTAATAAATTTCACTGTATTTCTTATTATGTCTATACACTAGTTCATTAAGTACAAATCTAAGTGAAAATAGTGGCTCTTTTATTTTTATTTAATAAAAAAATACCGGGGCAGCTATCCTTATCAAAAAGGATAGTTGCCCCTTTCTTTTCGAGGGATAGATGCCCTTAGGGGCCTCTAAGGGCATCTATCCCTCAATACATATTATGTACTGTAGGTATGTTATTATCGATAATCACAGGAACTGTTTATATTTTTACCTGATTGCGTCAGGGGTTTTCTCTATGTTATCCGATTTTACTCGTTAAATTTGCTTTTTTGTTATGTATACTTACTTATTAATGATCTGCCCTTATACTGATTGTAAGAGAACCACGCCACGAAAATACAAAAGAAAAGGAGTGCGAGCGCAAGTATATTCTTGGACAACAGAACAACTATGTTAACATGACATTTACTGGTTTATCATATAAATTTTATTAGATTTCGCGTTTATAGAGTACGTAAGGCATCTATCCCACTCTGTAGGCATCTATCCTCCTTAGTATTTTCATGGTGGGGCAACTATCCAACTAGGTAGGCATCTATCCTCAAAAAAGGTGTTCTACAAAAATATTTATTACACATAATGTATAAATGATAGGATAAAAAATATATATAGTAATTCAAAACAGATAATTAACCTAGCTATATTCATACAAAATGTTCGTATAAGATTCATGTTTTTAAAATTATGAGGCTATTTCAAAAAGTGGGGCATCTATCCCACTTTTACCCTATTGATAAGTAGCTTTTGTAAGCAAACAGACACACAGACGGAAACAACTTTGTTTTATACTATGTAGTGATAAACTAAGAATAGCCAGTCACTGAATTTACCTGAACTTTTATTGAAAAGTACATAATATTGCGCTCATCAATATGAGCTATTATGATATATTATGTTTCTACTATGTATATAACACTAGCTTTCCACCCGCAGCTTCGCCTGCGCAGTCAAAGAAAAACCCGAATAGTTCCCGTTCCCGTGCGATTTCCGGGATAAAACCTATCCTATTTCCCGGGATAAAAAGTAGCCTATGTCCTTTCTCGGATATCAAAATATCTCTATACCAAATTTCATGCAAATTGGTTCAGTAGTTAAGGCGTGATTGAGTAACAGACAGACAGACAGAGTTACTTTCGCATTTATAATATTAAATATAGTATGGATTATTTCGTGGCTTATCATCATACGCTGAGATTAATTCTACACTATCGGATATGGTTATAATAGATTAATGGTCCATATAAACTGATGTTTTGTCCGCTCAATATCATTGAATGTTTAATAGTTTAATTTCACATAACATCGCGTGAACAGCGATTAATTCAGCTCATGATTAAACATAGACTTAGCTTTCATTAATAGGTCATGTGTATAATATGTTGTTGTTATACAATCTGTTTAGACCCGGGCTTGTTATTTCTAAAGCAACATACAAAACTATGTTACTCTGAACTTTGTCACGAATATGTTTAATGTAAACTAAAGAATAGGTAAAAACCAATTAAAGGACTTTGTAAGTATATCTTAAATCAGGTGACGTTATGTTCAATGTTCATGCTCGAAGTGTTTACAAATACTTAATCATAAATGTTTTAGGTATATTTTTTCACGAAAATTAAATGACATTTAATAAAAAAGTTCATTTTTTTTTCAAGAAAATCAAATATTTTTTTTAAGATTCCGTAAAAAATTTAGCGTGGAAATTAAATAACTTTAGCGAGTACAGCGGTATGTACAGAACTGTAATACGCTGTCACATAAATAGGATTAACCGTGTAATTGTAGACACAGGCGCAATACCACCATTGACATTATCATTAAATTCATTTTATACAATTCGTTTAATTTATAGCAGAACATATACACATAGGTATAAATACTGTTTCTGTTATTATTATTATTTGACATCGTTTCTTAAGCCAGTGGTCAAAGGTTACTCTTTGTAAGCATTTATGATAAGCGGAGGTTACTTAAAAATAAGATCTATATACTAGATATTTATTAATTAATTTGACATCATTGAATATAAAAGTTTGAATATAACGCCTTTTTCTTGATTGACAGTACCTATAAAAATGTTTGTGAAGTAATATCAGTAAGCTGGCAAAAGGAATATTCGTGGAATTTATTCTAACTTTCTTACTTTAAGAACAAGTAATTAAGTCTTCTTAATGTCCCCATTAAAAATAGGCATAGTAAATAATCCTTTTTTCAAATATATGGTAGGTTATATATAATCTGTGTATCTACTCTTTTTTTTAATTGTATAATAGGGAAGCGCTTGACCACGATCTCGCCTGAAGGTAAGCTGAGATGTGGCATAATGATGGAGCGCGCTTCCATAGAAGGTACCCGTTCACTCTTCGCTTGAATTATAAAAATTATTCAAATTATAAAAATTGTGTTGTCATTATAAAGCTACATCTCTACCCGGTAACGCTATATTATATGCATTTAACCGTGGCAACTGGTTATATAATACATAAATAAATTGTCCTACAGAAACTATTCATACAACCCAAATACCTAAGCAATCAATTTTAAAATGAATGTGTTTTCCAATACGAAATATTTCGTCTCCGTTTATTGTAACTGACGGCGGGACCATTAATACTTAGTTAACTTCAGAACTATATTCGGTCTTCGCCGAAAGACATTAATAAAAAATAAACAGGCAACATGTCCTACACATATGCTTCGAAAACTACGACTTTTCTTGGTACATGTGGAAATATCCCTTCTACGATATTTTTTTCATACTTTTTGAGTTATACGTGGTGTAACTAGCATGGCTTCTTTTATATAACACTAGCTTTCCGCCCGCGGCTTCACCCGCTTTGTCTAAAACATAATAAATTATGTACTAAAACGTTCCTCTTGAATCACTCTATCTATTAAAAAAAACCGCATCAATATCCGTTGCGTAGTTTTAAAGATTTAAGCATACATAGGGACATAAGGACAGAGAAAGCGACTTTGTTTTATATTATGTAGTGACTAGCTTTTCGCCCACAGCTTCGTCGGCGCAGTAGAAAAGCCTGCAGTTGCCGTTCCCGTGGTATTTTCGGGATAAATTATCCTATGTGTTAATCCAAGTTACGCTTTATGTATTTTGCGTGAAGGAGTAGCAATCAAACAAACATGCAAACTTTCGCATTTATAATATGTATAAGTAGGATGTAGATTGTAGGTAATTAATTTATTACATGCTTTTTAAGTTTTTACAAAAGAAATACTTTTTTACATTAATTCCAAATTCATGGAAAACTATTTAATTAATGCTACATAATATACCTAATTGTTGAAAATTTAATTGTTGTTTTAATTAAGTTACTTTATTTGTTTTAATTAAGTTGCTTAATTTGCGTAAATTTAATTGAACTAACTTTTAATAAGTGCCTTTGTATTAGAATTTCTCAGGGTTAATAATAAACCATTATATAAGCTACTTATTTGTATTTTACTTTTGAAATTCCTTAATTTTTTAATATCGCGTAACCGAAATTATCCGAAACTAACGGATAATCCGAAATAATTTCATATCCGTATCCGTAATAATAATCATTCCTATATCCGTATCCAATCCGTATCCTAAACTTCATATCCTTAACATCCCTAGTTAATATATAACACTCAAGTTAACTTCACGTTATTTCCAGCAATTCTAAAGAATAGTCTACACTGTTTATCCACGAGATGATAATTTACCATCTTGCCCGGACAAGAGGTCTCTTTACCTAAGACCCACGTTAAGATGTTTCAGGAATGTAACCTCGGCCTTAGATACGCTTGATGTATATGTAAATACTCGTTTAAAACCCAGGTAATAGAGTTTATTCTCCAAGTACATGTTGTCCTAATTTTAAAATCAAATTTCATTAAATATCTACACTGAAATTTCAAATTCAAAAAATAAATTATTTAAGTATTCAAAAAATTCAGTCAGGCAGATTAGAATCAATAAGGGAATAGCTTTGTTTTCATATTTATGCAGTTTATTTTTTCATATGATTAAAAATTAGTCGGTATTTTGTTTCGCCGAAAAACATGGTTATCAAGAAAATTATAAAGCGCAAACTTTATATTTTTCACTTTCTTCTTATATTTCTATATAACAATTTATCATAGATATACTATTAATTTGATATACCTGCTATATTATACGCTATCTATTTATTCTCCTTCAAGTTCTTAATAAAGTGGTTTCCGTGTTTTAATGGCAACGTTAGCCAGTGAGGTGTAAAATAAGGGTAGAATTTATAGCAACTTATACAGGTAAGTAATGTTCCCTTGCGATCGTGTGAATTAAATGAATTCCGAGTCCCAATTGATCGTAAAATAAATTGGTTTTTAATATAAGTGTCTTTCGTTTTCGATGTTTTTAAATCACCTAATATTAAATGCTTCAGTAATTATAATTACATGTGTTTCAATAAAAACATTCTACGAGGCCAAAATAATAGCGGTCACTATGTAAACTATGTTATTAAAATTATTAAATGTTCATCAAATCATTAATAAATCAGTAACTGAAGGCATTGCCCACAAGTACAATAACCTGGATATGACAATCGTATTAATTATAATATATTAAGTTAATTCTTCAGTTTCATAAACCAAGCATTATCTTATTTTAAAATATCTTCCTTCATACGGTTTTTTATTAATAAATAAATATTAGAAATATATACAATTTTGTCTGAACTTCGCTTTATAAGTTAAAACTATGACTACTATATAACTACTATTATGTGGTAATAAAAAACCTAGACGATACATTTTAAGAAGTAAATCATCAGTCTTATTAATTTTATTTTAAAGTAAATAGATATAATCTGCCTTTAGCGTCTCTAGCTTAGCTTTCATTACCACGCTAAGAAAACTATAATTAAAATTGTGTAAAGGTATAATTATTAATGGAAAAATAAGTAAGAAATTGTATGAAAGTTTCGACTGAGCGTGACTTTGACGAATCTAGGTCTTTGTGAAAGATTAATGCTAATATTTCTGATGTAATGAGAAAACTCAAAGAGGTCACTAAAAGTTTCAAAACTATATGTACACGCCTAACGGTGTATTTACTCTAACCCCACTATGTCAAATTCTTTTAGTCTAAACAGGCGTAGCCCTTCTTTTCGTTGTTCTTAACTTCTTAGTGCGTTCGAAAAGATTCTATGCAATGTTCTAAGACTGAACAACACTGAATACGAGTTTTCGCTTACACTAAGAGATCACGAAAGAATGCTCTTGCTCTAGCTCTTACTCAATGGTCATTTGATGTAAATGCACTGTAAGGGGAATCAAGAGACAAACAACGCAACATTGTTCAAATGAAACGACATGACGTGTGAGTCTAAGGATTTGTTTTCCTGGTTTATGGCATTCGGAGACAGCCAGTGCTTCACGCTAAACCAACACTAAATTAGAAAGTGACCTTGTAAGTAAAGATCTCTTCACAGATTTATGTGCCTTCGTTTACGATGTCTAACTAGTTATAGCCTTAATGGTCGGCTTCAATATCTTCTTGTGTAATTATTTTATTAATAAGCAGAATAATGTTTTGTATAAAAAATTCTAATATGAAGTTATGACTCAATCACCACATATAGCTCAAGAACGGCTGAACGAATTTGAATGTCTCTGCTTGGAAAATGATAATTATAACCAAAAGTCGATAAATCTTTAAAACGTGCCAGTGCGGCATTTATAAACAATTGTAGCGGTACGCAGGAGTCAAATGTATAAAAGTCAAGTTTTAAAATTTATTTTTATTCCTCAGTAGAGATGAAGTTAGAGACGTATAAATCCATAACATATTTTTGTGTCTCGTCTACCGATGAAGTCGAATCTCACTGGTACCGGTACCCCATCACTAAATATGCAGAGAGGATAATCTGTACTAAACTAATAAAAAAATTTTAATCCTAAAAAAATCGAATTAATTTTCTTATGTAAGTATATCTTAAATCTCAAATTAATTAAAAACGACAAAACATTTAAATAGTACATACCATCTTAAAATATTTCTCAATTAAACTTCAACAAAGTAATTTGAATAAATATAAGGCTGCCAAAGAAAGCTGAGAACTAAATAAAAAAAATAAAATAGCATCACGGATTGGATTTGAAATGGAATTCTCATGCAAACATAGCCGTGCAGTCTCTGCTGGCCTTCCTGCAATATGCACTGAATACTTAATGCCGCGACCGGCGTATTTTTATTTTGCATACCAAAAAATTTATAAGAGCCAATCATTTTATATTCGTGCTGAAAAAGCGTCCAAAAACTTTTACCTTGCGCCGTGAACAGAAAAATCACCATTCTTAAAACTACACTTAAACTTGTGGAATTCATTTTTAGTTTATTTACAATTAAACTAAATCTATCTAAACTGCACTAAATTATCATACAACTATAAACACATTATGTACACTGTTACGTTTAACTGTTATTTAGTTTTTTCGTAGCGGTTACGTTCGTAGAGGCCGCGCCGCAGCGTAGCGGACGTAGCTAGCGTAGCCACGGTCGCGATCCGACTGAGCGGAGAGACGTGCGCGTAGCATGTTATCGTTCACCCCAGGATCATTTGTTTATCTTATCCATCACAAACTTAGTAATCCCTCGTTGCTTTGTGTCATACAGTATGAAATTAATGAGCCATGAGCAATGTATATTATTCATCTTTGAGACAAGCAATTATAATTGGTATGTATTACTTTTGGAAATAAGGTTCAAAGACATATTAAGAGTTATACAATTGTTTGTAGATAGAACAAAATATTAGATTCTTCGTGACTTGCTTCGTCTTATTTTCGAACTAATTATTGCAACAGAAATACTTGAAACTGTATCAAATATCATAGTATGAAGTTAATAATTAGATTATTATTTTATAGGTATATCAATGCCTCAATTATATTTCTCATTCAATAGATATTTTTTCAAAAAAGAACTGAGAACTTTAAAACGTGAGGTAGTTAAATGGAATCTCAAGTGCAACTAGCACAATGGTTGGCCAGCCAGTTCTCACAGATTTGCGGAATAGCAAGCGATTTATCTGACCCCACACACTCCGCGCAAACGACATACTTCTATAACATCGTGGTTCGTGACGTCATCACCTTTACACTCAAGCATGCGATTAAGCGCAAGTATGTCGAAGAGAAATTTCATATCTCCCGCTTTATTTCAATGCAGATGTGTTGAAGACTGAAGTTGATATTACATCCATTATATAATAGCATCCATATTTGCGGAGAAATGTAAAACATATTCTGTGCTTTAGATTCCATATTTTATATTTGACTTTAGATATATTTTCTTCTGTATTTTCAATTTATGAAATGCAGTTTAATCCACTAGATATAACATTTATACATTATCGTGATAATTCTATCTGTGGATGATGCTTCCCAGCAGAAATAGATACATTTAAAATTTTGTAAGAACATAACTTTGAAAGGACAGTTACCGCGTGGGCGAACGCGGGACAAAGCTCTGGGGTAAAATACGCGACCTACATGCTATATACAACATTATGTAGTATAGTAATATGTTGTGGGATTTACCAAGTAATAAATTGTTATAACTTCACACATTACTATCTTAGTTATCGCATATAACCGATCCTTACAATAGAATAGGTTGATGACTTGTCATCTTACTTAAATATGTTTTTGTTATAGTGTTATTCAAATGCTATAGCTCATGTCACTTATTCTCTAATTTTCCTGTACATAGCAAGATGTTAAGAAAATCGCTAGGTATCCGTATACCTAGCTATTGTATTATAATCCGTTAATAACATTGATAATTAATTACTAGCCTGTGTAATCAAGATACGTAAGATTACCATGTAAGATGTCAAACCAGTAAAAGATAACAGGTTTCCACCACACTGATGAAATTATGTTATAAAAATCATTTTAAAGGTATGCGTGTAAACAGACGCGCTAAGCGTAACTTTGTAATTGTGTATATGTGTGTGTATCGCACATCCACAGTTACGCATTTGTCTATGTATGGATGTGTGTGTGTATCGCACACACACACACAGTTACGCATTAACAATATTAACAGTCAATAAATACCCATGCGTGAGGAAAGTGGTTGGCCCTTTACACAAAGTTTCCCTATCATCAATAACTATCCCTCATTATGGACGTCATTTTATTTTCCTGCCTATGGCATACTTTATACATTAAGAATTCTAATGTATCGTAAAGTTGCTTTACCGTTACAAAAAGGTTTTACTAAAAATCGAATGAAATCGACATACATATTATATAGATATCTTAAAAAGTTGTACCTCATCATATTTTTAATTTCTCAAATATAAGTGTGTTTAGAACGGCAATTTAACGTGCGTTATATAAGCAGGATTTGTATGATTTTATTCTGAAATTCTTTACCAAATTAAAGTCACTATTATAAAATAGTACCTAGTTACGTTTTTTTTAATTTTATATATTAGGTTCAGTAGTTTTTCAGTCAATATGCTAGTACAAGAACCAACCAACTAATATACGAAGAGACTCTCTCTCTCTATCAAAGCAGAGCATATAAGAAAATAAAACAAAAACTAATTAGCGAACCAAATACACATCACGAACTGGAAGTAACAATACTACCCAGCTCAATTTAACGTTGTTTTAAAGAGACAAGCGGTCAAGTAAGGATCAAACCATTGAATAATGGACAAAACATAGTAATTTTATGTAAGCCGTGAGTAACATAAGGATTTCAACTATGTATAAAGATTTATCATTACCTGCCCATGTAGGGCAGGTCAAACAAACAGATATAAAATTCTCTTATAGTGAATCTCTAAGGTAAGGTAAGGAGTTTGTTTGTTTGAACGCACTTATCTCAGGAACTACTGGTCCGATTTGAAAAATTTTTTCGGTGTTAGATAGCCCATTTATCGAGATAGGCTTTATCATCACGCTTAGACCAACAAGAACGGAGCACTGCGGGTAGAACCGCGGGGCACAACTAGTAGTTAAATAGACTCGGGCTGATCGATGAAACGATTTATAAACAAAAGCTTTTATAATAAAGATGTTTCTTTATTATATTTCAAGGTAAAGTGTACAAAAACATAATAGTTTACCAAAGACCGATATTCCAAGAAATATTTCCCGCTGCTCTTGTACAATCAAATCCAGAAAACTAGACAAAAATATGTATTGCAAATTTTTATCGTAATAAGAAGTTTTGAAAGTATCCATTCCAAAGAAAATTAGTTTAGTATTTATAATCTAGTTAAATATGATACATTTGATTTATATTTATCGCAAATACCCTCTCTAAAAAATAAATTTATATAATAAGTGTAGATGTTTCAAATTAAGAAATACATTTAATATTTTAAAAAATAATGAGTACATTTTTCAAAGCTATAAAAAGATTAGTTTTAAAAATCGTGAAAATATAAAATTCATGATCAGATCTTATCAGGCGACACCCGCATAATCCATGTAGGTAGAGTAGTAAAAGTTGAATTACATTTAAGATTTTATGTTTTAAAAATATCTGAATGATTGAAAAAAACGGTCCCTATCTATAACTCTTTCTTGTAATCTCATCCAAACAAATTAATTATATAAAACGTGTATAAAAAGGGGTCTTTATTCGCTTCTGAAGTGACTCATTCACTCTCTTTCATGCCGGAGACATAAACATAGATTTTAATTAATATTAAGGAATGTGTTAGAACTTATAAGAAATGTAGGGCAAGGTCTAATCTTCATAATTTAACATTTAATGACGGACATCTTGCGTAATAAGATTTAAGTTTCAAATGAGAGTCATGCCGGAGTGGCCGGCATTATGATTTACCTTAATTAAAGCGCCAGACAATTATCCTGAATTGCTGTAGCATATACTAGTATACCTACGTTATCACTCCAATATGAATATAGCCTATTGTTTATGTAATCTAACTCTATTATCATTCTGCTATAACGAAATAGTACAATAACAACAATAAATACCGACATAAAACTAAGGATTTCCGATGTTAGAGGCATAATATTATATTAAGAGATAATATTGTTTAGTGGCCACTAATTTTCTATTTATAAAACTCTAGAATTAAGTAGTTAATTATAATAACTATTTTTACGAAAAATTGAATAGTTTTCAAAATGACTGTAGGTATACACACGTGACCTGTAAGAGAAGTAGGTATAAATGTTAACGTGCGTTAAACAGAGCGCTTCATTTTCACACAATATATCCTCATTACCCGGTTCATAAAATTATATTATGTGATGTTAAATACATAACATCAATCAATGACACTCTAATTAAAATAAATACTTATTCTACAGTTTAATAAATGCTCATTAGCGGTACTACACATAATATAATATCTACCTACTATAGTATGCAGTACCGTAATGTTAGACTGAATTAAATTAAACACAAACCTAAAACACATAAAACTGTGAAGTGACCACAGACAACCAAGAATTGAACAACTAAAATTAACACTCCTGGAATAGTAACTGGTATAATGTCCATCTGAAAAAAGTTCGTATTTTTTAAACGTATTGCAATTTGCATAAATCCTGAAATCGAGTAAAAACAAACAGTCACGATTTAAGCTTTGTTATGCTTTAAAAAGAATATCACGATTCACGATCGATGGTCTTTATCGAGACGAAGTCTTGATAGGTTTATTTTGTTTTTACAGAGTAAAAACCACAAAACATAACAAAATTCCAACCTTATTATTTACGATATTTTTTATCTCCTCTCCAGGGGATGGAAGAACGAAAAAAACGAGTTTGCAAATGACTCACAAAAGTCAAAGGTAATATAAACTTAAAGTATGCATAAATACTAATATTACATTTGGTAAATTGGTCCCCTGTGGAATATTCCCAAGCATACAAATAGCACGGAAACTGCACAACCTACTTCCTTCATTTATTCAGTTGAGCCACTTCAATTTTCATATGCGGAAATTATTACGTTCTGCCGATGAATTTCCATATTTGAAAATAATATCATGTAAATAATATAGATCTGATGCATAACTCTTTACTTTTGTTGTCCAGTGATACATTTGTCGAACCTTTTGAAGTTTTTTATGGATAATTAGCAATTAACATTATTGAAAAAAATGTTTTAAAATAAAATACTCTCCTAAATCCTTATTTTAATTACATTACGGTTGCTAGACTTTGTGTCTCCATCAAAAATCGAAACCATCTGGAACTCACCCAAAACTCATTCGATTCTTTTATCGGAGGATCGCCAATTTTTTTATTTTTATTAGTATTTTACATTAGAAGTCTATCACTATTTATTTGTATGTTAGTTGTGAGTCAGGACGATTCAATAAAAACAATGAAACTTATAAATAGTGCTTCAATAATTATAATACAAAAAGAGGTATTCTACGACAAACATTTTATATCATGACGCAATTAGGTATATCCAATACGAATTGTCTATATCTATGTCGCACATATACCTACCTACAGAGTCAATAAACATTGATGAAGGTATTCTGTTTAAAACTGGTCATTGGACATGTAATTGAAGTTTAATGGTATACAGTTACCTAAATACGTTTGAACAGCTGCTATCGCTTAACAAAATAAACAGACAATCTATTCCTAGAGTAAATCATTTATGATTTGTTTGTGAATGCAATACTAGACGATGTTATGCTTCATTTGTAATACCGTTAAGCGTAAAATTGTATAATTTCTCTATGGATTTGCGGATGTTTGTAACACTAACAACCCTTATAATTTGATGTAGTATATCCGTATTAGGTACAGTCATTTCAACAACTATTTTAATCGGGTAAGTATTATACCTACACGTAATTTATAATTCAATTTATACTACGACAGCATTACTATACTTGTATTTTTAAATATTATTTTTATTACACTTTAAATCATCATCCTTAGCTCTATCGCCCATTAAAACATTGTTTTAATATATTATGAACTATGAACGCACCTTCATTTTGTATATAAAAATTAAAACTAAGGGCGCTTGTGCACTACAAGGAATTTTACTGTCCGGCATTCCGATTTTTTCCGGTCCGGTGTGGCATGAAAAAACCGATGAATTGCTTGTGCACCTGTCCGTCTTTACTCGGATCAGTGCGGTACAGTTCAAGGAAGTTTGGCGGTATAATGCTATCATAAATGATTGTTTTTACATTTTACAAGAAACGAGTAAAAAATATAGAAGGTGAAATATTATATTATGTACTTCGTTATAATAAAAAGTAAAGTTCCGTAAGAGATTTAAAATGC
>CAJQZN010033979.1:0-11492 GCA_907164685.1 Colias eurytheme | reverse complement strand
AGCAATCTCGCCGAAGCTCAGAATACGGGAAAATTCCTCAATTATAGCGAAAACGATCGCTATAACTAACTTCTGGGCGTTTAGAAATGCCACTGAAATGTTGATACGGTAATCAATAGTGTACACTGAGAAAACGTAACGGCTATAAATAATCAAGTTGCTGCTATTTACAACCGAGTAACTTGCTTCGGAGGGAGCCTGCAAAGTTTGTTGCTAAAATTATACAAGTCAACTTTGTTAACGTATGTTGGTAATATAAGCCCACTAAGGTGGTCAAAAAATACGTATTAAGGGTTTGTTGCTTTTAACCTATTCACTCAGTAAACTTAACAAACCTATTTACTATAGTCAATCGTGTTACTCTGTTAACAATACCCAACGTGCTCTGTTGTTTTTAGCAAAGTAATTCAGTGATTTCAAATATGTTGCTTTGTAAAACTAGCTAAGTAACACAATAATGTTAATCATATTTATTGGGTAGGGACAGCCAATCTACTTTGTTACTTCTACTCAATTAAAAATTTGTATACGTAGCCAAGTTACTGGGTACTGTCAATCGTGTTCATTGGGTAACTATAACTAAATATACTCTGTTATTTCTAGTCAATTAAGATTGGTATATTTAGCCAAGTTACTTTGAATTCTTAGGCGGGTTTATTAGGTAACCATAGCTAAAATACTTGGTTGCAAGTAATAATTCAAACGACACATATTAAGCTATATATTTTCAGTATAAGCTGACCTGTGAATGTTCGTAAAACCTATACAAGGTGTAAGGGGATATACACATCCGAACAGGGCGTGATGTACTGTTCAGTTTCATCAGTACATCACGCCCTACTTAGGTGTGTACCCCCTTTCTGTTACACCCTGTATACAATGTGAGGTCAGCTCATACTGAAAATATTTATCTAGTTCGATATGTTGTCATTTCTACCATTATTAATGCAGTGGGAAAAATTTTGGCATGTCGGAAAAAAAGCCAATGAAACGTTCATGTAGGAAAACAACACTAATTTTGCCGACACACCAAAAACTTACAAGAAACTGAAAGAAAATTATGCACATAAATGAAATTAGCTTTATTCAGTACATGATACAATCATTTCAAGTAACATATTATCTACTACTTACACTTAAATACTACTACTTTTAAAAATAGTACACAATTCACAATGTCAAGAAACGATACTGGAGTTCTGTGTTTTAATTTTCACAATAACAGGGTGAAATATAAATCATGAGCAAACTTTTAAGGAATGACTCAGACTAAACCTGAACAACTTTAATTAGGTATAGGACCAAATCCAACATCGTAAAAGAAATATCAGCTGTTTCATAATATACAAAAGTGGAATTATCTACTATGCCAAAATCTACGGAACAGCTGATTTTATTTCACGATGTTGGAGTTTGTTCTCTAATGAAAGTGGTTTAGGTTTGTTTCCATAAAAACAAACAACCATTATGGTAATGTTAGCAAGTTAATACACCTAAATTGTACTTATAAATGTATTTGATAAGTCAAAAGTTTAGGCAAAAACCATAGAATAAGCTAGGACAATAAGTAATCTTTTTGATCTAATAATTTTATTACAACCCAACAAGTAAATCCGTCATTTTTTTTAAACATTTGAATTTATTCTCATTGAAACATAATTCACATTCGTCTTCGGGAAAATGATCATAAATGCTAAAACTTAAACATTTTTTGCACCAAAAAAAATTTAAGTACAATAAGCTCTTTACATATTGTTCGTTTTCTATTATAAAATATTCTGGTTGAACCTCGTTACAAATTTGATGTGTAGATATGCAGATATCATATCGGAACTATATCGTACCTACCTTATGTAATTTACATATTAAAGTAATAGGTATATGACAATATGATGCTTGATCAGAAGTAACTTACTAATTCAAATTTATTTTTGGTTTGATTGTGGGGAAGCTTTCAGTGATTTCGGTATATTGTCCTTTGCTTTTCATATCTTTTTCTAGCTGTAAACAAATAAAAAAAAACGTAAGTAAGTATACAAAAGTAATTAAACTAAAGCAGACAAAAAATTCTAAAAAACTTAACTCACCAGAAGATATCCTTTGGGTTTTTTAAGAGCAGCATATTCATTGTATTGAGGTATTGGAGCTATGGTTAACTCTTTTGCAGCAATGAGCCTCGTCTCTGCAGTTTCTTGCCACTTTAGTTCTACGGCTGTCCATGGCTCAGAGGAGTTTTTGAGCCATAATAGTTTGTCTTCTGCATCTTGCTCTTCTATAATAGTTTGATTAAAATTCAAAATGATGATGAAAAATTATTGTTTTTAATGTAAATTTGAATCTGCCTTGTAGGTGCTGAGGCGGCCGCGGCGCTTCAACAGACACGTTCGTCACTCGACTATGATTTGATAGAAATGGCCGACTTTGCAGGCTACGCAGCCAATTCCTTGTTTAATTTTTATCAAGTTACTCGGTCAAAAATAGTATTCGCTCCATTGTTAATTGCCGAGCTATGCTTATGTACCAATAGATAAGTTACTTGTTTGTTTTTAAGTAAGAAACACGGTTATATGCTTCATAGCAAGTGATTTAATTTTAGCCAAATAATATTATGTCTAAATTTAAATGATTTACTTGTCATTCAATGATAATGTAAGCTTGTTTATTTTTAACCGAACTCTGTGTAAATAGTAGCCAACTATAGTTAAGTCTAAAAATAAATAACTTACTTATCATTAAATAATAACGTAAGCTTGTCTATTTTTAACCTAATTCGGTAAAGGTAATATTGACCGAGTCGTTAATTTTGAAATAAATAAGTACTTTTTTAATAATAGCTAAGAATATTTAGCAATACTTGCTTGTATAATACTAGCAAAGCTTTAATGCACATTTTAAATATGTCTTGATTGAATGCAGCAGAATAATTTTTAACCGAGCTAAATTGGTACTTTGCTAAAGCAAAATTTTCTCAGTGTACGATAAAAGAGGCATTGCTTTTAGGTGTTTATGATTATTTATGAAAAATAGAAGTATACCATACTAGCTTACCGCCCGCGGCTTCGCCCGCTTTGTCTAAAACCTATAATAAATTATATATTAATAATACTAAAACCTTCCTCTTGAATCAATCGTTCAATTAAAAAAAATCGCATCAAAATCCGTTGCGTAGTTTTAAAGATTTAAGCATACATAGAGACATAGGGACAGAGAAAGCGACTTTGTTTTATACTATGTAGTGATTATGTAGCTTAATTTTGTGTTACTGCTTCTGTTTTGAAAGATATTTTGATATTTCATATAAAAATTTTCTTATTAAATCATGGAACGTTTTAGAAATTTGGCCAAGAAATAAGAAATCGTATAAGAATAGGATACCACCGTTTTGGAAAGCAGTTTTTTTGAACCGTCTATATTATTACTAGTTAAGTATTATGCTTATATGTAAATGTTTCATAAAACAAATTTAAGGTCCCGCGATACAACCTGTTAACCCGGCTTTGTGTTATGTTTACCTAAAGATTTACGCTAGCAACGATAATCAAAATTTTCGTATTCACGATAGCACAAAAAATAGGTTCTTAATTTATACCGTTTTTTAGGAATTATAATTTGTATTCGCTTCACGTGTACCCCGATTGTATGAAATGCGGGTAATTATATGCAGACATACGTCGATTCGTTATTTATTGTATGCGGTGTGGTCTTTGGCAAACATCCCACTATTGAGAGTAAATACAAATACTTCCATTATTTTATAATGACACTATGAATGATTATTTATTATGCTTTGGTAACACGAATGTTAAAAGATGTGTTAATAGTGCATATGTGGTAGATTATAGACTTCTTTATTAACTTTTTTTTTCTAGAAATAACTTATGGCGCTGGGTTATATGCCTTGATTTTTATAGTTAATTTAATATTTAAAAGACGTATTTAAACTTATGAGAAAATTGTTTTTTGAACATAGAGAGAAGAGTAAAAATATAAACGATTTTCTACGTAGGAAATTTCAAAACCAATAATGTATTTTTAACATTGATTGCAGTGGGCGAGTAATCGAATTAACTTACAATTATTTCACCTTTGTTCTGACCATTGTAGATAAAAATAATTTACCTGTAACAAAAATGGAAAAAATTAGATTAGTTTTAGATGAATTTCTTGTATTACTTAATCTTATAAATATCAACTTATTTTAGTTTTATGAATAAAAAAGTTAAGTACAATGAACAAAAGTTATATTATTTTTAGCCTTAGGCTTGTGTATTTATTTTTTATTTCTCATTTTCACATCTATATAATATAGTACCGTAATACAGAGTATAAAAGACAAAAGTCAGCAGAAATTTAATGATTTATAGTCCTCGAGAGATTGTGAAGGCTTTTGCCATGTTTTCCTTAAAATAAAATGTAAGTAGGTACACAAAGGCGGATAATATTTATATCGAAATTATAGATGACAAATAATAAACATACATTTTGATATAAAATATCATAATGTTTAAATAATCAGAAACAATGAAGTGGTTAAAAACATGAACTCTAATACATATTTTCGACTTTCGATATATTTTTATAAAACAGATAACAGGCTTATAGCCGCACAAATACAGATAGTTTCTGAAAAAATATTTAAACGTTGCATCGTGTAAATTGAGCTGCTATCAAAGCTTGAATAATCCTATTATTGTGAATAAACACGAGACTTTTTGAGGCTCTTTTCACGGTTTTACACGAAAAAACAATAAATTATCGGGATTTTGCTACAAACATAAAAATATTTTTTTTTCCATTTTTTTAGTGGCATACGATCTTTTACATTTCCTGGTGGTAAGCGAATGCACCGCCAATAAGCAATTAAAGAGGCCGATAAAGATGAATTGCCTATAAATGTAGTTTGAAATAAAACACGAGTAAAACCATAGACTGAAGCTAGTAAAATATACAATATATTAATGTCACATTTACATTATTCACTCTCGGTTTCATGACATAATTTAAATTGGTGGTGAACCAAGCGCTTGTCACTTCCCTCGTAAATACGTAATTAGTGCTCATGTATAGAGACTTCGTCATACCGTTGTATTTCTTGGAATTGATGTAACTTCACTATGTTAACATTAATAATTTGCTTTATGAATAGGGAACTTTGTGAGGCTTTATAGTGCTTTATATTTATCAGAAATGATCAATATCATCTTCAGGACGTGAACTCCTTATAAGGCACCAATTTATTTATAACGCTACTGTATTTAAGTACAAAATAAGTAAGATATTTAATGCTATTGGTATCTTCTTTATAACTGTAATGTATAATATGTACTTGATTGTAAGTATGAAAAATAATTCTGTCATTGTTCATACTTTTTCACCGAATGTCTCTTTATTTTTATTACGTTCAATATTATTTACATATAGCACTTAACCCACTGAAAGGACATTATATACTTATAAGTATCTCATCATACTTGAAGCTTGTGTCAATCAGAGGGCGTGCGTGTCGGACACGTGACGTCATGACACTCGACATTACGTGACGTTTTTTACAATCAACCTACAAATCAGCTAAAAATACCTACTTTTTATATTCTTATAGGTTGTTTTACAATATCTAGAGTGGTGGAAACGAAAAATATATTGAAAAACCTACTGCTTTCCATATGGGCTATGAATATATGTCTCGTAAATATAATATTGTACATATTTTTCAGTTACGATACCAAGAAGCATCTTGAAGACAGTGTTTAAATAATATTCATTATATTTCGTAGAACCAAATGTAAATAAACAACAATATTGATTAACATATTCATAACATACCTACTTCAATTTCTAAATTCTATTCCAAGTTCTGAGAAATTTCCCGAAGAATAAGAAAATTTAGAAACGAATCTTTTAGAAAATTCAAAGAAAATCGTCCATTTTTCTATATAGGCTTCAGATACATGTTAAATAAGGCTTGTTATGGTTGCTTGCTATAACGACAACTTTGTTTATAAGGAAAGATGCCACTTACGGAGCTGAAGTTAAAAATATAATTTTTTTGAACGGCAACTTGGAAATGCATAGTATAATTTATTACAAGAGATACGAACATATTATTATAATGTCATTTTTTTTGTAGCAGTATTTTTTCTGCAATTATTTGGCAACTGATAGATGGTATCGATGATAATTATAATTGTCCCTATTAAATTATTTTCTAATTTATTACTGATAAATTAAAATTAAAATAAAAATAGAAAACATTGTCCCAGTGCTGAAATCTGAGCTTTATGGTCACTCTTGAAAGAATGGTTATGGTTGTCACCAAGCGATGTATGTAGTTTGTGTAACTACCGTATTTCTAGATAATTTAACTGTAGCCTAAATAAATAAATTATAAGTTAGGTCATATATATTTTCACATACATTGCTTGATTAGGTATTAAATTAATACCTATATTCGTGCCCAAATTTAGCCTCCAAAAGTTGCTAAATGGCCCGATTAGTTTTAGTGTTTTGACACTAGCCTCGTCACGGTGACCGCAGGGAACAATGAATTGCTAAAATCGCTTTATTATGCATTCGTTTCGTCGCTTTTCACTTTTAAAAGATTTCGCAAAACCTCACTATATTCACGAAATTCGATTCCAAAATTTCCTATACGCTATTTCGATATTATATTATTTCAAGCATAATATCAAGGTATAATGAATAGTAATCAAAAACCGTAATTGTTTTATACGAGCGTAACTGGTTCGCAAAGATTTCTCTCAGGTTGAACGATAAATAATATTGTCTGGGAAACTGTTACAATCAAACGAAATAATGTTTAAATAGGCCATTTATGCCGATTTTACTTACATATAAGCACATTTAACCTACAAAATTCTACCCTTTCGACATAATATTAGTACCTATAGATACCAGATAGTATAGTACAAGTACCAGATTGGCCTTTAATAGAAATGAACGTTTCTTGCGCATAAAGGAATATTACGCAGTATTCATAGTAATTAAGTTAATATACGATATTTATCGAATGTTCTCGATTGCTTTATACATTTCGCTTACAAATTATAACACATTGACTGACTAATTATGACGTGTCATTTGTGAGATATTTTATCGTATAATTAATGTGGTATAAAGCACTTTAATAGGCGAAGGTTTGTTAAACAAATCTGAAGTTATTAAATGTAAATTGATACTGTCTGTTATATTTGTTATTGGAGTTATTAGTGCCAACTGTATGTGCGTTTGTATGATTGACGCTAACTACAATACGGAAAATAATATAAAATATAAATAGAATCGTTTTTGCATTATTAATTCTGCATTAAGTCGCATTGTGTAGGTAACGGTGTGAAGTCAAATAACACTTATTTTAGGCAATTACCTTTGATTCTATCGAAATACGATTTTATAAGGCACGAACGTCACACTAAAAAACTTAGGGCCGATTTTTCAATGCTTGGATAAAACTTATATTATATTAAAATGCCACGTAAACTGTCAAGTACGGGCAATCAGAATACGTTTTTAAAATGGTAGTTTTATACATTATTCGACGAATAAGTTTTATCCAAGCATTGAAAAATCGGCCCTTACATAACTACAGTTAGTCCCTATACCATGTAACCTCATGCGAACAGCTGTTCGCTCCCAGCACCGGCTTACACTAATTCGTGCCTGGAATACTCAAAACATTCATGATCTGCAAAGTTTCAGAACTTGGCATTTCTGAGACGGTCGAGATTAGAGTTCTGGGAACTATAATTGTAACTGCGCTTGCAAGTTCTCGTTCTAATTTAGAATAAGCTACACAGAGCAGACTAGAAAATTTTTTTTTCGCGCGCTACTTGGTCTGTGTGGACGTGCCTTAACCGAGGAAAATGCCAGCTCACGCGCTTGCCACGTTCACACCACACTTACCGAGCTGCTTCGCGCAGCAAATGCTTCGCTATGCTACTGGCTCTATGTGAACCCGCCTTTTGTATTAAAAATAGTTCGAGTTAAATGTTCATTTGATTCGTAAGTGGGTGGGTTTTGCGGCGCATGCTGTGGCCTTACAATTTCTATTTAAGGGTAATATAATTAGTAAAAAATTGAAAGGAAGGCAGACATAAAAAGGCAAGCTTATACCTGAATGAAACCCACGTTTGCTGGGGCATTCAGGTAACTTAAGACAATCATTTAACTCAGTATTCGTATTTAATAATATTATAATTTTTATAATACATATAATATAATAAAATATATAATCTGTCAAATAAACGTTGTTTTATATTTTACACAGTTGGATGAATAAAATTTCACAATATCAATATCCGTAACTTAAAAGCTTCAGAATTTACAATTAAATTTTTAGTACTGTCTTTGTATTAAATTGAACTTATCGTTAAAGATGACATTTTAAGTTATAAATACTATGTAATCATCAGAAAAATAGTTTTGTAGATCAAGCAATTCGTGTTTTAAGGGAAATTATACAAAAGACACACTGAAAATAATAATTCTAGATATTGTTCTTGAATGAAAACATATGCTAGAGATGTACATGCGTGGGCGGCTTTATCGCTCGAGAGCAATTTCTTCCAAGCACCCCACCCATGGGCATATTCATAAAATCCATACATTAGATATAATTTCGGCGCATACAACATATCTATTAATAAACAATTTCTATTTAAGGCTAGACGCAATTGTTCGATTGAACAATTAGTTTCATATTGATGAGACTTCTGAGAATTCACATACCAATAATATTTGGTATATTATTGGTACATGTATTATAATTATAGTTATTGTTATACCTCAAAATGGAATGCAAAGAAGTTATCGATAAAATTTATATGTTTTCTAAAATGTAAAAATGTGTTTTTAAAAATGTCTGACTGTAAGTTTAAGGTAAAAAATTAAATTATATGATTCAATATTTTTTTCATACCAACGTCACGAAGCTCACATGAAACTACTAATTGTATTGTTACCATTTACCAAGCTGTTGACGTAATTTCATTGAATTTTTCCTTTATTTGTCGTATTTACAAAACAACCGCAAGATTTTTGTTCAAATACTGATGTGATTTGCGCAATACATTTTCGCAGTAACTATTTGAGCTGTTAATCTCACAATATTATTATTAATATATGTAGTTAAATAAAAACATGTTTAAGCTCGTCAAATTATTGAATTTTCACTGATCCTTGCTAAGTGTACAAAGTTTGAATTAAATCTGTCCATTCAAACTATGTCAAAATCGATTCTAAAGGAGGCAGTTACATATTAACATACAGGTGTTATTAAAAATGTGTTAATAGGCAAAGCACCTTTACCTAAGTGTAATGACCATATAACATAAGGTTGACCACCTGCCCCTCTGCTTTGCCAAAAAAAAACCAAGAAGTGCTCGGTTTTGATTCAAGAGTCGATTTAAGAAGAGAAAATTCTATTTCACTTTGATTTTCACCAATTTATGTATAAAATACTAGCGGTCCGCCCCGGCTTCGCCCGTGGTACATATTTCGCAATAAAAGGTAGCCTATGTTTTTTCTGAGGGTCTAAAGATTATCTGTGCCAACTTTCATCAAAATCGGTCCAGTAGTTTATTACAATTAATAATAAAAAAATATTAGTGTAGATAACAATCTCAATTAATGTTTATGTGTCCTGTACCTTTTGTTAACATGTAAATTTGATAAGGCAATGGTTATTTCCTAGTTGGGATTAACAACAGTATTACTTTAGGTAGATATAAAACTATCACGTATTTTCCTTAATAACGGTTACACGTGCAAATCTCTGATTTCCAAGAAATCTAAATACATAACGATCGACATAATGTGTGTAATGTCGTGATATACTAGTAAATTTCGTGGAACAAACACATAAATAGCTTTACTTTTGCCAGGGAAGCCATAATACAATACTGACATAATATAATATACCACAGACATAATTGGCCAACCCTGAAACCTGAGCAAAGACAATGAATTCGAATAAAATGAATAAATCAGGTTATCATTTTAATACTTTTAATTGCTATTACTTCTACATTTTGTTTTTGTCATGAGGACATATTTTAAAAAGACTGGTCAACAGAGCGAGCTGCCTCGCGTTCTAATTGCCTAATGATTATAAAAAGAAAGATTAAATTAAACTTAATGATTATATTTTATGAAGTATCATTCTGAATTACCTACAAATTGTATGTATCAACATGTCTAATAACAATAAACAATTAACATTCTTATCGCAATAGTTATTGTATTAGTGTCTAAATTAGAACAATTTTGATAATGAATTGCCCAAATATATAATCTAGTAAATGTAGCTAGCCTTCGATTTCACTTCTTCCAACGTGTTAACATATTACCCACTAATTAAGTGTTAATAACGAAATGATTTGTGAGTCAACTGCGAACAGTCATAGATTATTCTAACAGATACTAAACCAATATTTGCATGAAAAACAGAGAAATTTCTAAAAACTTTTTTTATTGTATAAAGAAACCTACCAAAATGTCAACAAAAGCTTAAAAATCATCAATTCTATTTTAAAGTTAGTAAGTAATAAGCGTACGTTCAAACTTTTGCAATATAGAGGAAACATAGTTTTGTTTCTTTGTGATTGATGATCTCCAACAGTATTGAATTGTTAAGGTATATTTCATTTAAAATGATAAATAGATTGTGGCAACATGTACCGTAATTTATAGAAATACGAAATAACGCATTGCACGTCAATTTATTTCCTTACAAATTTAAAAATTCCACCCCTTTTGGTTTTATTTTCTTCTTTATTTCTTCCTATACGATTTCATACAGAAGTAGCCTATCTGCTTCTCGAAATAATAAAGTCTATGCCAAAACCTTAACAAAATTAGTTCAGCCATTTTGCCGAAAGACGTATAAACAAACACATACTAATTTACGAGTTTTTAATGTTGCAGTATCTACGTAAATAATCTTTGAAAATTGCTAACAAATAGATTTCGGAAACTTAAAACTGCAAGCGACAAATTTCGCTAACAAATTAGACGTATCCTGATTAAATAATACATGTGTAAAAACGAGGTCGGAATTTTGTATACAATTTGCATCCAATAATTTGGCTGGTAAATAAATTTTTAATATTCATGCTTTGCATATTATGCTAACGTACCCGCTTGGCTTACTCTTTGGTATTCGTACTTCAAATGTGAAATTCCTTAATTGTTTTCATTATTTTTTACAGCATTAAATGCAAAACGCCCATAAAAATATTCAATGTTTAAAGTTCAAATCCCGAATGATCGAATTTTTGTGATCTTAAAAAAACGTTTTAAAGTTTAATTGACTTTTTTGGTGCTGTCATGTCATTACCTACGTAACAAAAAAAATATAATTCATATGAGTTTCGAAAAAGATTTAAGTTATTTCCTTTATTTTTATTACCCGACTGCCAAAGAAGGAGGGGAGGGTAATGTTTTTCGAGTGTATGTAAGTATGTATGTATGTCTTT